>JARWKJ010000020.1:2077500-2167500 GCA_029959095.1 Rhinichthys osculus | reverse complement strand
AATCGAAATATTTGTAAGTACACATTTTTGTAGGAAAGAAAACCCTACGTTTGTAATTTGTATATTTTAGTTATTTTTTCTTTTTTTCTTTTTTTTTAAATAGGTGAACTGTTTCTTTAAGACGGTACTCGTCAATATTTAAATTCACTTAAAACGTCACCTGATTCCTGATTTTTAATCGAATTATTTGTAAGTACACATTTTTGTAGGAAAGAAAGCCCTACGTATGTAATTTTTATATTTTAGTTATTTTTTCTTTTTTTTTTAAATAGGTGAACTGTTTCTTTAAGACGGTACTCGTCAATATTTAAATCTACTTAAAACGCCACCTGAGTTTTAATCGAATTATTTGTAAGTACACATTTTTGTAGCAAAAAAAGCCCTACGTTTGTAATTTGTATATTTTAGTTATTTTTTCTTTTTTTCTTTTTTTTTAAATAGGTGAACTGTTTCTTTAAGACGGTACTCGTCAATATTTAAATTCACTTAAAACGTCACCTGATTCCTGATTTTTAATCGAATTATTTGTAAGTACACATTTTTGTAGGAAAGAAAGCCCTACATTTGTAATTTGTATATTTTAGTTATTTTTTCATTTTTTCTTTTTTTTTTTAAATAGGTGAACTGTTTCTTTAAGACGGTACTCGTCAATATTTAAATCTACTTAAAACGCCACCTGAGTTTTAATCGAATTATTTGTAAGTACACATTTTTGTAGGAAAGAAAGCCCTATGTTTGTAATTTGTATATTTTAGTTATTTTTTCATTCATTTTTTTTTTTTAATAAGGTGAACTGTTTCTTTAAAGGGGTCACATAATGGTACATGCACTTTTACAAGTTGATTGTACTGAAATGTGTGTTGGCAGTGCCTGTACACAACCATCATATAATGATAAAAATCCATCCAGTGTTTTTGTTTTAATCTCCTTATATGTTTTCCCCTGTCTTAAATTGAGCCGTTCGTTTTTTGTGACGTCAATAAAACGGACGCCCCTCCCGCGATTGTTGATTGACAGCAGTGATTCAACACAGACCCGCCCTCGCTCGTCCTGTCAATCATAGTCTGCGCGGACCGGCGCGGTCATTGTTGATATGCTGGAGCACTGTCTATGAGCAGAATGGCGTCTAAGCGATTGTGGTGTTCTGTTCTTGGGTGTAATAACGAACACAGTCATTTTAATGTTCCTAAATCCGAACCGCTGAAGACGCAGTGGCTGAGTTTGTTTTCGAAGGGAATATTCCCCACGAGCAACGTCAATGCTCTCATGTTTGCGCGAATCATTTCTCAGTGGACTGCTTTATAAGCGAGGATCAGTGTAAAGCTGGTTTTGCTGAGAAGCTGCACCTGAATAAAGGATCGGAACCTATTCGTCTTCCTGCTGAACCTTCAGAAGAACTAAAGTGAGTGTAACGTTTTATTAATCTTTATATGAATCTTTATATAATCTTTGCAAATCGCTAGCTGCACGCTTCACGATGAATGCGTCGGTTTACACTCAGGGTACATTACAGCATGTTTTCTATGTACAACGTTCTCAATATAATTCATAATCCCACGTTTATAATGAACAACGCGTGGTTATTGTGTTATTGTGTTACAAACGGTGTATGCGCAGAACAGAGAGGCGGAGTCAGCAAAGCTCATTATCATTTAAAGTCATATGCACTGAAACGGCGTGCTGAAAACAGAGCTGTTTTTGACCAGGTAAAATAAGTGTTTTCTTACAATACTAATGAGAATTTTTAATTAAAGTATATTACAAACTTTTAATTTAGACCCTAAAGAATCATATTAGCTTGTACAAAAATGGCATTATATGACCCCTTTAAGACGGTACTCGTCAATATTTAAATCCACTTAAAACGCCACCTGATTTTTAATCGAAATATTTGTAAGTACACATTTTTGTAGGAAAGAAAGCCCTATGTTTGCAATTTGTATATTTTAGTTATTTTTTCATTCATTTTTTTTTTAAATAGGTGAACTGTTTCTTTAAGACGGTACTCGTCAATATTTAAATTCACTTAAAACGTCACCTGATTCCTGATTTTTAATCGAATTATTTGTAAGTACACATTTTTGTAGGAAAGAAAGCCCCACGTTTGTAATTTATATATTTTAGTTATTTTTTCATTTTTTCATTTTTTTTTAAATAGGTGAACTGTTTCTTTAAGACGGTACTCGTCAATATTTAAATCTACTTAAAACGCCACCTGATTTTTAATCGAATTATTTGTAAGTACACATTTTTGTAGGAAAAAAAGCCCTATGTTTGTAATTTGTATATTTTACTTATTTTTCCATTCATTTTTTTTTTTTTATAAGGTGAACTGTTTCTTTAAGACGGTACTCGTCAATATTTAAATCCACTTAAAACGCCACCTGATTTTTAATCGAAATATTTGTAAGTATACATTTGTGTAGGAAAGAAAGCCCTAGGTTTGTAATTTGTATATTTTAGTTATTTTTTCATTCCTTTTTTTTTTAAATAGGTGAACTGTTTCTTTAAGACGGTACTCGTCAATATTTAAATTCACTTAAAACGCCACCTGATTTTTAATCGAAATATTTGTAAGTACACATTTTGTAGGAAAGAAAGCCCTACGTTTGTAATTTGTATATTTTAGTTATTTTTTCATTTGTTTTTTTTGTAAATAGGTGAACTGTTTCTTTAAGACGGTACTCGTCAATATTTAAATCCACTTAAAACGCCACCTGATTCCTGATTTTTAATCGAAATATTTGTAAGTACACATTTTTGTAGGAAAGAAAGCCCTACGTTTGTAATTTGAATATTTTAGTTATTTTTTCATTCGTTTTTTTTTTAAATAGGTGAACTGTTTCTTTAAGACGGTACTCGTCAATATTTAAATTCACTTAAAACACCACCTGATTTTTAATAGAAATATTTGTAAGTACACATTTTGTAGGAAAGAAAGCCCTACGTTTGTAATTTGTATATTTTAGTTATTTTTTCATTCGTTTTTTTTTGTAAATAGGTGAACTGTTTCTTTAAGACGGTACTCGTCAATATTTAAATCCACTTAAAACGCCACCTGATTTTTAATCGAAATATTTGTAAGTACACATTTTTGTAGGAAAGAAAGCCCTACGTTTGTAATTTGTATATTTTAGTTATTTTTTCATTCCTTTTTTTTGTAAATAGGTGAACTGTTTCTTTAAGACGATACTCGTCAATATTTAAATCCACTTAAAACGCCACCTGATTTTTAATCGAATTATTTGTAAGTACACATTTTTGTAGGAAAGAAAGCCCTACGTTTGTAATTTGTATATTTTAGTTATTTTTTCATTCGTTTTTTTTTTTTTGTAAATAGGTGAACTGTTTCTTTAAGACGGTAGCAGATTGTGATATGCTAATGATCAGCATGGGCCCTCAGTGCACACGCAGCTGATAAACAGAGGGGGGGTTGTCAGATCCGCTGGGGTTCGCAGATGCCGTTCCTGTGCTAACACACTATTCAACTCGCAGTTCTCATTGTTTCCCCCATTTCAGACGACAACGACAAATCCAAACACTGTTATCAGCGTGACCACGTCAACAAAGCAAAACACACCGAAGAAATGCACAATACTAACATATGTACATAAATGTATGAATCACAGAGTAAATTTGGCACCATGTTATTTCTAACAACAACAGCAGCTTCCCTGTGGAGCGTCATCAGATTTCTATTTCTCACAGTGGCTGTTTGAGATGAAACCATAATGCACCATCCAAAACTGTTTCAATCAATGTGTGTTTGATCAAATGTATGATTTCAGCATGCTTTATAAAATCGATACTGCACAATGAAAGCTTCTCTAGCTCACCTGCTGTTTAAGATAAGAAGCTGTTCTGGTTCTGCGAGGTCTTACTCCACGCTAGCGTGAACTCTCATGGTCTTAGCGCTGTTCAGTGTTTCTCGAGCATCATGCTGGAGCTGCTCCTGTCTCCATTTTCCTGCTGATGCTGTGGTGTTGTTGGCATCTCTGAGTCACATGACGCGGCTCGTTCCCGTGTGAGGAGAGAGCTGCACCTGCTCCCGATTCGCTGACCAAACCATCTATCTGTAATAGCCTTCAAACTCTCTTTCTTTCTATCTAAAGTGTTTCACACTTCAAGCTTTTAGGCTATAGGCTTTCTCAACCTAACATCTTTTTTTAAAAATCTAGTTTACTAATAAAAACACTTAAATGCATCTTCGACAGATTCATAAAGGCCATACATGTGCTTTATGTAGGGGTGTAACAATATCATATATCGCTATATATAAAATTAGAATAAAGGGCAAAAGTTTATTTATTTCAGTAATTCAACTTAAAAGGTGAAATTAATATATTATATAGACTCATTACATGCAAAGTGAGATATTTCAAGCCTTTATTTGTAATAATTTTGATGATTATGGCTTACAGCTTCCAAATTCAAAATTGAATATTGTGAAAATGTTTTCATATCTGTAAGCCATAATCATCAAAATTATAACAAATAAAGGCTTGAAATATCTCACTTTGCATGTAATGAGTCAATATAATATATTAGTTTCACCTTTTAAGTTGAGTTGCTGAAATAAATGAACTTTTGCACCATATTCTAATTTTTCGAGGTTCACCTGTATATATATTGTGGATACTGACATATATTGTGTATAGTTCACCTAAAAAAGAAAAATTCAAGTTTTCAGAGTTTTAGTTTGAGTACTGCATTAAACTACTCTATAATGTTGAATATAATGTATAATAAAGCAACGGGGGAATATTTGCGGGTCTTGATATTGCCATATTGTTTATGTTACTAGTAAAAAGTGCTACGTTATATTAAATATATATAGTCAGTGAAAGTGTGCAAGCATATTATTGATCTAAAATAATTCGGTATTTTCAGCTTCAGAATTATGAATATTGTTATTCTGGCGTCTTTATGTTCCTGTTGATTGGGTTTCCAGAATCAAATCCAATCCTATTCATTTACACACACAATGTAATATCAATTTAGCATTTTAATCAACAGTCCAGAGGAATGTTAGTGTGCTGCGGATTAATGAGAAAATCATTTGAATCCCTCTTTTAATCCCTAGTCTTCACTTTAATGAGGAGATAAATCACTTTTGTTCACCTTTGAATCGTCTCTTTGAATCAGGAGGGTTTTTTTTTGTCTGAACATTTGTCTGAAGAATTTATATTCTACATTTAGATGCAGAAAACAAAACAAACAACTGGGTTATTATAGTTAACTACAACAAAATTTTTACCTTTTTTTTATACTTTTTTTTTTTTTTTTTTTTTACTTATATTTACTTATAAGTACAAAATTGTTACTTCAAATAAAATAAACGTTAACTCAAATCAAATGTATTTTTAAAATTTTATTTAAAAATTTTATTTTTTATAATAAAATAAAAAGGGTGACACTTTACAATTAGGTTTCATTAGTTAATAACTTTCGTTAACAAGAACTAATAATGAACTGCACTTCTACAGCATTTATTAATCGTATGTTAATTTCAACATTTAATAACACATTAAAATCAAAAGTTGTGTTCGTTAATGTTAGTTAATGCACTGTGAACCAACAATGAATGACTGTATTTTGATTAACTATTATTAACAACAATTTAATTTATGACATCTTATTGTAAAGAGTTAAAAATCAATGAAAACTTTTTAGACATTTTTTGTAGATTTTTTTTTTTTTAAAGCAACAACAGCTAAAAATTACAAAAACACAAAAAATTACTACAAATAAAAAACTATCTAAAAAATAAAAATATGAATAAAAACTGTAATAGAAAGTAAATTTTAAATTGTAACTTGAAACTTTATGGCAGTGGCTTGAAAGCACTAATGCACTATTTTTCAGAAATTCGTGCAATAAATGTATCCCATTCAAAGCATATTAACTGGTCAAATCTTTGATAGATTAAAATAATAACGATACACTATTAATCCACTCTTACTCACAGGCGGATCAGGATATTCCCGGTGAACTGCTGATCTTTGCTCTTCATCCAGAGAGCAGAACGCAGGTGCTGGTCCAGGAGAAACACAAGAGTCCTCTGTTCACTGTGAGGAAAACACTACACACACTCCAGCTCACACACACACACACACACTTTCACACTGATTCAGCCCATGTAGCTTCTAGAAGCTGCGGTTTCAGTCCAGAAATGGCCAGTGAGGATCTTCAGGAATATCAGCAATGCTCCGTCATATTCCTCCTCGTCCTGAATGCTGAATCTCCGGATGAATAGAGCATCTGTGACTGAGGCACTTCCACATCCTCGAAACACTGGAACAACACAGCCTTTCAAACCAGTCTGACACACACGGCCCTCTGAACCCACAGGTGGCGCTGATGTGCAAGATTCGATAAGATATCTGCTTATGTGGGATGAGCGAGACAATTAGCTTATTTACTAATAAAAATACATCATATCTGTAATCCACGTGTGCAGATTTAGTTGTTTATCTTATAAAATATTATATTATTATATGTATTGCAATCCTTTATAAATGATTTTTTACATAATATTGAAAATTTCTTATGTAAAATATTGTAATTTTTTTAATAAAATTGAGTAAATTTGGTTATTTACATATATTTGTCTGGTTTTAGTCTTTTTTTATATAGACATTAATCTTGCATGTTGTGCATTTTATTAATAATTTTAATAATATTGAAAATTTCTTATGTAAAATATTGTATTTTTTTTTATTAAATTTAGTAAATTTGGTTATTGACATATCTGTCTGGTGTTAGTCTTTTTTATATAAACATTAATCTTGCATGTTGTGCATTTTATTAATAATTTCAATAATATTGAAAATTTCTTATGTAAAATATTGTATTTTTTTAATTAAATTTAGTAAATTTGGTTATTTACATATATTTGTCTGGTGTTAGTCTTTTTTTATTTAGACATTAATCTTGCATGTTGTGCATTTTATTAATAATTTCAATAATATTGAAAATTTCTTATGTAAAATATTGTATTTTTTTAAATTAAATTTAGTAAATTTGGTTATTGACATATCTGTCTGGTGTTAGTCTTTTTTATATAAACATTAATCTTGCATGTTGTGCATTTTATTAATAATTTCAATAATATTGAAAATTTCTTATGTAAAATATTGTATTTTTTTAATTAAATTTAGTAAATTTGGTTATTTACATATATTTGTCTGGTGTTAGTCTTTTTTTATTTAGACATTAATCTTGCATGTTGTGCATTTTATTAATAATTTCAATAATATTGAAAATTTCTTATGTAAAATATTGTATTTTTTTAAATTAAATTTAGTAAATTTGGTTATTGACATATCTGTCTGGTGTTAGTCTTTTTTATATAAACATTAATCTTGCATGTTGTGCATTTTATTAATAATTTCAATAATATTGAAAATTTCTTATGTAAAATATTGTATTTTTTTAATTAAATTGAGTAAATTTGGTTATTTACATATATTTGTCTGGTAAACATTAATCTTGCATGTTGTGCATTTTATTAATAAATTACATATTAAGTATGGGGACTTATTTCAGTCAATTAATATTGTTAGAATATAAATATGTCTAAGCAGACAATCACGTTACACAATAAATACCGCCTTACGTGTTCCTGAGTGTTAAAGTAATAGTTCACCCAAAAAATGTCATTCTGTCATCATTTACTCGCCCTCAAGTTGTTCTAAACCTGTATGAGTTTCTTTCGTCTGTTGAACACAAAAGAAGATATTTTGAAGAATGCTGCAACCAAACAGTTTTTGGTCCCCATTGACTTCCATAGTATTATTTTTTTTCTATACTATGTAAATCAATGGGGTAGAGCAACTTTTTTACAGTGATGTGCCGGAAGCCTAATTCTGAATTCGGAAAGGCACGGAAAATGAAAAACGCATTCTACGGAGCCCCTAAAGGGACATGGTTAGGCTTACTGTGGTATTATTGACAAATATCTAATCTTGTATCTCTGTATGTTTTAAGAATAATAAAAAAATAAAAATCTAAACTTGTAAAATGTGTGGATGAACACACCCCCATACGCGTGATCTCAAATTGGAAGTGATTTCAAGACCCCGCATTGAAAGCGGCTTCCTGATATCCACAAATTAAATACAATATAATTACCCAAATATATAATTGCGAGAGAATGCAGAAGAATTGAAGTATTTTTTATTTTTACTCCTGTCTAATGTTTTCCCCATCACCATGTCCCTCTAGACGAGGCTCCGTAGTACAGTCATTTCCGATCGGTATTCCCATTCTTCAAAATATCTTCCTTTATGTTAAACGGAATAAGGAACATAATGCAGGTTTAGAACAACTTGAGGGTGAGTAAATGATGACAGAATTTGTATTTCTGGGTGTACTATCCCTTTAAGACTGTCTTTGGCGGTCTAAATGAATCATACTTGTGGAAACTTTTAAACTTTAAAAAGTACGTCTTTAAATTAAACTCACCCACTTGGCTTTCTGTCACGTCCAAATTAAACTGGAAAATGATGAGGTGATTGAGATGGGTTTTTTTCAGTCAAATTAAAGGCATCCATGCCTGGGACCATCATGATTGTTTATCGAGCATTTGAAGATCAATTCACAAAAACATACAAAATCAGAAATTTGTTTCTGCATTCATAATTTATATAAATATAAAAATGCTTAAAATCCTGACCTCGCCATTTCAGAACACCACAGTACACAATTGATAGATATTGACATAGATTAGCTATAATTATATATTTATTAATAATATAAATGATAAATTCGTCGTGGCATTGTGACGGTTTTATTTTTAGGCGCCGCGGGGGGCAGTGGCGCGAATTTGACAGGCGACGTCACAGACACGTGCCCGATCACGTGACCCCCCCGGAGCCGCCGCTGCTCTGCTGCTGCTGCTGAAGTTTCTATGATGGCGGCCAGTAATTATTATGGATTCACACATGCAGCCGCTGCTGCCGCCGGCCCGCAGTACAGGTACAGGATAAACACATGTGCATGATCACATCGCTTATTTACAGCAGGCACAGAGCCACAAAACATGTCTTATGAGGACGGTCAGGGCTCAAATGTCCATGAGCTGCTGTTGTTTGTGTATTTATTGATGCTTGCATGATTTTCTAATCTCGTGAAAGTGTGTTTGCGGGATATATGCGAGTGCTAGTATAAGTACGATGGTACTGTCATGTTTATTGACAGCTACTACCTTCCAGAATATCATGGTACTACATGTAAATACCATGGTAAACATATAATTGTCATTTTAACATTTTACTCTTACAAGCACTGTAAATGTATCGTATAAATTGCGCATACGAAAGTACAATGTTTAAAATTATTGAAAGTACCTCTGTACTCTTTTTTTTTTTTGTTCTCTTGTGGTATTTTGGACATTTGGGGTCATGCACAATAAAAGTTTGGAATAATTCAGATTTTAAAAATATTTTTGAAAGATGTCTGTTAATGCTCACCGAGGCTGCATTTATTTGATTACAAATACAGTAACAGCAATGCTGTGAAATATCATTACAATTTTAAATGCATGTTTTCTATTTCAAAATATTAAAGGTAGGGTAGGCAATTTTTTTTTCATTTACACTTTTTGTTATTCTGGTTGAAACTCTTCACATCCTGATAGCAATCAATGATATAACTGGTCTAAATATATATGTAATTTTATTATTATTTTTTTACTTAATCTTCTGTGGAAGTCTCGGGACCAAAAAATATTTGTCCAATCATTGCATTCAGTCCGAATGTTGTAGATAGTCAGTCACCGAGCACCACAAAAAAACAGCAGTCACCTTTTACAGTTCCTCCTGAAGCAAAACAACAAGCTATGCTGCGTTCACACCATGCCGTAACCGTAATTATGACATGGCAACCCGTGACGTGCTACCCGGAGACGTTCTTGTTCTCAGAATCGTATAAGCATTTCTATAATGGATGCACGATATATCGGCCACAATATCGGTATCGGCCGATATATGTTCATTTTTAATGTTATCGTTATCGGCCCGATAAGAAAATTTGGCTGATGTATTAAAGCCGATAAATAATGTAGTATTTCCTTCAGCTGAGACACTTCAGATGCACACTGTTTACCATGATGGTTTTAAATAGTTTGAAATATGATTTGAATCACTTAAAAAAAGGAAAATACAGTTAAATGCACATAAAATTATAATGAGAAGAACATTATAATTGTGTGCTTGGGACATGGCTTTTAATGGTGAGACTTTTGTTTTTGTAATCAGGCTCTCAAAAATTATATAAAAATTTGGATTTAGATTTATCAGCTTATAATATATCCGCTATCGGCTTTCAAATATAAAGAATTACCGGTTATCGGCTTTCAAATATGAAGAATTATCGGCTATCGGATTTCAAATATGAAGAATTATCGGCTATCGGCTTTCAAATAGGAAGTATTATCGGTTATCGGCTTTCAAATATGAAGAATTATCAGCTATCGGCTTTCAAATATGAAGAATTATCGGCTCTCGGCTTTCAAATATGAAGAATTATCGGTTATCGGCTTTCAAATATGAAGAATTATCGGTTATCGGCTTTTAAATATGAAGAATTATCAGCTATCGGCTTTCAAATATGAAGAATTTTCGGCTATCAGCTTTCAAATATGAAGAATTATCGGTTATCGGCTTTCAAATATGAAGAATTATCAGCTATCGGCTTTCAAATATGAAGAATTATCGGCTTTGGTCTTTCAAATATGAAGAATTATCGGTTATCAGCTTTCAAATATAAAGAATTATCAGCTATCGGCTTTCAAATATGAAGAATTATCGGTTATCGGCTTTCAAATATGAAGAATTATCGGCTTTCAAATATGAAGAATTATCGGTTGTCGGCTTTCAAATATAAAGAACTATCGGTTATCAGCTTTCAAATATGAAGAATTATCAGCTATCGGCTTTCAAATAGGAAGAATTATCGGTTATCGGCTTTCAAATATGAAGAATTATCGGCTATCGGATTTCAAATATGAAGAATTATCGGCTATCGGCTTTCAAATATGAAGTATTATCGGTTATCGGCTTTCAAATATGAAAAATTATCAGCTATCGGCTTTCAAATATGAAGAATTATCGGCTTTCAAATATGAAGAATTATCGGTTATCGGCTATCAAAAATATGAAGAATTATCAGCTATCGGCTTTCAAATATGAAGAATTATCAGCTATCGGCTTTCAAATATGAAGAATTATCGGTTATCGGCTTTCAAATATGAAGAATTATCGGCTATCGGCTTTCAAAAATGAAGAATTATTGGTTATGGGCTTTCAAATATAAAGAATTATCAGCTATCGGCTTTCAAATATGAAGAATTATCGGCTATCGGCTTTCAAATATGAAGAATTATCGGTTATCGGCTTTCAAATATAAAGAATTATCAGCTATCGGCTTTCAAATATGAAGAATTATCAGTTATCGGCTTTCAAATATGAAGAATTATCGGCTATCGGCTTTCAAATATGAAGAACTATCGGTTGTCGGCTTTCAAATATGAAGAATTATCAGCTATCGGCTTTCAAATAGGAAGAATTAGGCCTATCGGTTATCGGCTTTCAAATATGAAGAATTATCAGCTATCGGCTTTCAAATATGAAAAATTATCGGTTATCGGCTTTCAAATATGAAGAATTATCGGTTATCGGCTTTCAAATATAAAGAATTATCGGTATCTGCCAAAATGTTCTATCAAAACACTATCTATGGCTAAATGAATCTGCAGCAGTTCCCTGGTACAAGTCCGAGCTTAAATTGATTTTGTTCATTATTATTGTAATGTTATGTGCTTTGAGACACGAGGTACTTTAACGTCGTCTCTCGTCTCGTGATGCTTTGCAGACACTGCTGTACACGTTCATATGCTTTGAAGGAGGCGTGGCTTTGGAGAAGCTCTGAAGGGAGGGTTGGATTGAATTGAATTGACTTCCTTTGTACTTGTATACAACAAAATGAATAAAGCTACACTTCATTTCTGGTGTATTGCCACTCAAATGCAAAAAAAACCCCACAATGGATATAATGAAACAAGAAACATCAATAAAAGAACAAACTTTCCTTCATAATAAATAAAATGATCGAAGACTAAGATAGATCACGCTCACAAGACAATTAGGACAAACTTTCTACTCATTTTGTCTCATTGCACATGATGGAAATGTAAAACTTGGCAGCATTTAGTGCAACCATGGCTCTGGGATAAAAACTATTTTTGAGTCTGTTTGTTGCCTACCCTAACTTTAATTGTGTAATTTATTTCTGTCACGTCAAAGCTGATTTTTCAGCATCATTACTCCAGACTTCAGTGTCACATGATCCTTAAAAGATAATTTAATATGCTGATTTGCTGCTCAATTATTATTGGTAATCACTATTATTAAAACCCTCTGGTGCTTTTCACGTGTCGGTCAAAAATGGCTGATTCTTTTTTTTCCAATGAGATTAATGTACTATATTTTAGTTCTTAGTTCTATATTAATGTTTTTTATTTAACATTTTGTATTTTTAGGGGATTTTATGGTACTAAATTATATTTACGCTGTATTTATAATCCATTTATTAAATTTGAGCATAGACCTGAAAATTTAATTTCCAACTTAAACTGTTGTAAATCTTGAATGCTTTAGAGCACAGATCTCTTTTCAAAGACGACACTTGGCAGATTAAGTGAAAAGTTTTAAAAAGTGAACTTAAGAAAAGTTACAGAATTTTACATTTATTGTTATGAAAAATGTGAGAAAATCAAAGCCATAAATCTAAACAAGTTGTGTTCCAAATTTGAGCCTGATATCTAAAAAAAATTAGCTTTCAGTAAGATTTTATTTGGCCGCAGTACCGAAGGTTTCCACTAGATGAAATTTGTCACCCATTCATTTCCAATGCGCTAATTTTTGATCGCGAGGAGCACAAGTGTGACTGAAAATCATGTCCATGATTTTTTTGTTTTGTTCACATAGCAAGTGCCAAATCCTTAACCAAGTTTCATACCATTCCTTTGAAGTAAAATAAATAAATATATATTTTTAAGTTTTTCAATCAAAAATGACTGAAGAGCGGCAGAGGGTTAAAATATGATTATTTTTATTATCAATGCTGAAAACTGTTTTTGTTTTGTTTTAGAAATGATGATAAGATGATGAAATGTGCATAAGAGACTTCTTTCAACAACTTAAAAAAATTGCAATTGTTCCAAACTGACATTACATTGATTTTGAATCTCAAAATTTCCATCCAGCGCCCAGCCGCCTCCAGCATATTCCCACCCAACCACGGGCAGCTATAGCGTCCAGCCCGCCCCCGGAGTGGCCCACGCGGTGACGGCCTCGTACCCTGTGCCCACTGCCCAACCGGCCCGTCCCGCAGTGACCGCCCCCTACCCCACCTACCAGCCCCATCCCACCCCCAACTACGGCTACCGGCCGCCCGAAACGACCCCGCAGCCCACGACCACCCCGCAGACATACCAGGTGTTGACTGAACCGGTCAGTGTTTTCTTGACTACTCTTATATTAAAGGGATAGTTCACCCAAAAATGAAAATTTACTCACCCTAAAGCCATCCTAGATGTATATTAATACATCTAATTAATAATTAGAGTTATATTAATAAATGTCCTGGCTCTTCCAAGCTTTATAATGGCAGTGAATGGCTGTTTCTGTTTTGAAGTTCATAAAAGTGCATCTATCCATCATAAAGTGCATCTATCCATCATAAAGTGCTCCACAGGCTCCGGGGGATTAATAAAGGCCTTCTGAAGCGAAGTGATTCGTTTGTGTTGTAAAAATATAGATATTTAACATGTTACAATGTAAAATTCTAGCTTCCGGCCAAATGAACATACGCAGTCTCTACTTACGCCTAAAGCGCAACTTGTGTTGTGACGTCAGAAGTAGCCTAGCTTTAATAGCATAAATATCAGCAGTGCGTCGCATTACTCGCATAAGTTGCGCTTTAAAGTCAAATCCGTATGTTTGTTTGACCCGAAGCTAGTTATTTTACTTTATAAAGTTTAAAATATGAATATTTTTCTTATGCAAACCCATCGCTTCACTTCATAAGGCCTTTATTAACCCCCTGGCCTGTGGAGCACTTTTATGATGGATAGATGCACTTTTATGATGGATAGATGCACTTTTATGATGGATAGATGCACTTTTATGATGGATAGATGCACTTTTATGATGGACAGATGCACTTTTATGATGGATAGATGCACTTTTATGATGGACAGATGCACTTTTATCATGGATAGATGCACTTTTATGATGGACAGATGCACTTTTATGATGGATAGATGCACTTTTATGATGGACAGATGCACTTTTATGATGGACAGATGCACTTTTATGATGGACAGATGCACTTTTATGATGGACAGATGCACTTTTATCATGGATAGATGCACTTTTATGATGGACAGATGCACTTATCATGGATAGATGCACTTTTATGATGGACAGATGCACTTTTATCATGGATAGATGCACTTTTATGATGGATAGATGCACTTTTATGATGGATAGATGCACTTTTATGATGGATAGATGCACTTTTATGATGGACAGATGCACTTTTATCATGGATAGATGCACTTTTATGATGGATAGATGCACTCTTATGATGGACAGATGCACTTTTATGACGGATAGATGCACTTTTATGATGGATAGATGCACTTTTATGATGGAAAGATGCACTTTTATGATGGATAGATGCACTTTTATGATGGATAGATGCACTTTTATGGACTTCAAAACAGAAACGGCCATTCACTGCCATTATAAAGCTTGGAAGAGCCAGGACATTTATTAATATAACTCTAATTGTATTCGTCTGAAAGAAGAATGTCATATACACCTAGGATGGCATCAGGGTGAGTAAATCATGGGCTAATATACATTTTTGGGTGAACTATCCCTTTAGTGATGTTACCCCAGTTGTCTACATTAGTAGTTTTTCTTATCCACTCATGTATGAATTGATCTTACAGGAGAATTATACTTACGGCCGCCCGCCGTCGGTCGGCAGCTTCGAGAACAAGCAGTATTTCCAGACGAGCATCACTCCTGCGCAGAGAACCGTGACAGAGGCCTACTTCCAGACAGGTGAAGCTCAGCTCTCTCTGCGTGCTTAGACACAATCATCGCCAACTGACTCAACAGATTTAGTAAGGTTACAGTTATGTGTTCTTAAAGCTGCAGTCTGTAACTTTTTTGGGTTGAAAATTATCCAAAATAAATTTGAGCAAGTACATAACCAGCCAGTGTTCAAAACTCTCTGCTTGCCGTAGCTCGATTCACAACGGTAAGCTTGTAATGATGTTTTTAACTCCAGTGACACTGGTGGATTTGGATGTTGGAGCTGGAGATTTATAGCCTTTTCTCACAGCACTTGATATAATTAAACTTATTAATTTGATGGCGGATCCAGAAAGGTTCAAACACCAGTGACAACAGACTCACCCGCTGTAAAATGCAAAAGAATTCGTACTGAGAGTTTTGGGAAAAGAGACTGCAACGGCCCATGCGAAAACAAGGATAAATATTATAAGGGCAGTAAATGTCACGCAATGCTGATGTTGTGAACATTAACAATTTGAGAACAAAGTATAATTTGCACGGTTTGATGTGATATGATAAGCGATCGTTAGATTTAATCAGCGTGATTTACTGCAATGGCTTTTTTCCCTTAGTTGGTCAGAACAAAAGTGGATGTTACTTACTTGTTCAGACATTTTAGGGTGAAAATTATTATGTTGGTCATACTTCCCAAAATAATAATCTGTGATTTTGAATGCCAGTATCCACACCGGCGGTGACTGACAGCCACACACTCTCCTCAAAACATTGTGTTCATCCGCGCTGTGCCGTGCCGAGGCACAACTCACGTAAAGTTAATAATTCCGCGAATGACTGCAATTGGAGATTTCGAACAGAGATGGCGACAAAGAGGAAAAACTGCGGACTGGTTAAAGAAAGGTTATGATGGAGATGGAGGTTTAGCTTTTGCTTGTTTTGTAAACACGGACATGTTGAGCTTTGGCACTCATGCGGGTGATGCAGGTTCGAGTCTGGTCTGCAACATTTCTATTCACAAAAACGCTCTGCTTTTCTGTATGCAGTAAATTTGAAGATAAATTGCAGGATCTGTTTTGACTAATGCTGTGTTCACACCGGACGCGAATAGCGCGTCAGGCGCGAGTGATTTTAATGTTAAGTCAATGCAAAGACGCAAAAATTCCTGCGGCGCGAATGAGGCGTAGAGCGCGGCGCGGTAGACGCCAATACGCCTCATTCGCGCGTCAAGTTCGCGTGAATTGAGCGTCTGGCACGTTACGCGCGAATGGTGCATTTTGTGCATTCATGCGTTTGACACGAATTCGCGTCTGCCGCCCGAGTTGAAAAATCTGAACTTTGGCGTCAATTCGCGCCGCGTTAACCAATCAGGAGCCTAGCTGCTGTCACGTGGTGAAGTATCCGGATGCTTCAATAAATTATGTTGTAATATGTCTAAATATGCCTGGTGTGGTACTAATGCAAAACAAATCAAATATTTTATCACATAAAACTTGATTTCAATATATGAGACATTCATTTTGTATTGAATGCTATTTATTCCATATCTAGATTATATGAAATATTATTATAATGTAAAGACAACCAACATACTATAGTGCATAAGTTCGTGTCTGGAGAGTGTTGTGTGAGAGAGAAAAAATCACAGGACAGGTTAATCACTTTTGGAGGCTGACTCCATTTATCATCAAAACAAAAATAAATGACAAAAATAAAAATAGATTAGGTGGATGAGGGCGAGGGTGATCCTCGCTCCGATGCGGGACAACAGGTCATCAAGCTGGGCGCGGGACAGGCGCAAGTACCGCTGAAAGTGGCCGTCATCCAGAAGCAGCTCCTGGATGGTAAAACTCGCCAAACTGGGTTCGCCTCCGAAGTGTCTGGTGGACCCAATATTATCCCTACGCCGCTGTTCTGCTCTCCAGAGCAAATACAGAGCGGTGACTCTCCCGATGAATGCTCGATCAAAATAAAAAAGATGGCCGCCAACAGGTTTCGAATCCGATGCGCTTGACGCGCGTAAATTTCGCTTCAAACTTTTGTTTTTACGCGCGTCAGTTTCACTCTTGACGCGCGAATTAACACAAAGTGGTCAAGCGTCAAACTAGACGCGGTAGACGCGAATTTGACGCGCTATTCGCGTCCGGTGTGAACGCAGCATTACAGATTGCAAAATTGTCCTTTTTTTTTTTTTTCTTCACTGATTGGTTGAACTGATGCATATCGTTATAAACTATTTCAGAGCAATCAAAACTTGTCAATATTCAAAACAATGTATACAGCAGTCAACATTTGAAGTGGATCAAAACCTTTCATCGACAGTTACACATGAATTTTGAGTTCTGATCCACTTCAAATGTTGACTACTGTAGTTTTTGGTTTGGTTTTAATGGTTTAGGTGTCACTGATGATAACATCTTTGTGTTTTTTTCAGGGCTGAAGAGTGGCTACAGCCCCGTGAGCACAGTGTACAGTCAGCCGGTCCAAAGACAGGTCTCGGCTCTGAAACCCCCCCCCGCCGCCAGCGCAGTGTCCTCCAGCTACACCATCTACCCCACGTCCACCAGCGTCCAGCAAACCCCAGCCCCCATATCCACTTACACACACAGCTCTTCCTTCAACTCTACAGCCGCCACGTCCTACTCCGGTACGTCACATTCACACTCGTGTGTGCGGTTGGGAATCGAAAATCGAATACTTGATATCAGGAATCAGATACTTGTTAGAAAATAAAAATTTCGATTCCTCTTATTGATGAGCATTTCAATATGACTTTAAAGCGCTGTTTTCTGCGTGTGTATCTATACTGGGCAACTCTTAAAGAGACAGCGCTAATATTCCCGCTGCCGTCTCTATAATAACTCTAATCAAACGACAAAAGACAATTCACTCGTTCTTGACTGAATAACTTTTGTAAGTATATTTATAATGTATATTTAATTTATAAAGTGTAGTGTTATTTTACATTTGATTACAGTTCCTTAATACCTGAAAATCTTAAAACACTGTTTACTTCAATCGTATCTTGTTCAGTTGTGTCTATTAGCTGTGATTGCTAATTTTGTATTTGTTCTTTTTTAATTACCGAGTGTTTACTTGTCTTTAATAATGCTTGAAATGTATATTAGTTTGGCTAGTTGTCTTTCTATGGTGTTTTTAAACCTCAGGCAAACGCTCCTGTAAGTGTTCTTCAGCCTGTTCAGTTTTTCGTTCATGATATTCAGCTACAATTAAACATTTCGCAATAAGAGTAAATGTGAATGATATCTAACCTTATTGGAATCGATAAGAATCGTTACAACTCAAATGTTACGTTCCTCCAGATGGTAAGTCCAGGGAGAGGAGAGGCAACATTATTTAAAATAAAACCAGGGCAAAAAGAGAACAGGAAGTCAGGTTTATGGGCAAATTGAAAAGTGTATTTATGACAATATTGACAAAGGAGAACCAATTCAAAACTTCTGACTGAGACAGCGAGCAAACAAGGTGAGACAAACAAGAAACACAGGCTAAGTAACAAGGTTCAACATTAAAAATGAACAACTAAACAGTCCTCCCTCCACTGAGGAGGTTAAAGGATTAGTTCACTTTTAAAAAAACTTTTGCTGATAATTTACTCACCCCCATGTCATCCAAGATGTCCATGTCTTTCTTTCTTCAGTCGAAAAGAAATTACGGTTTTTGATGAAAACATTCCAGGATTTTTCTCCATATAATGGACTTCAATGGTAGCCAAACGGTTCAAGGTCCAAAAGACAGTTTCAGTGCAAACTGCAAACTGTTCAAAGGGCTTTAAACGATTCCAGACGATGAATAAGGGTCTTATCAAGCGAAACGATCGCTCATTTAAAAAATAAATAACAACGTTTAAGTTTAATAAGCTCACATGCTCGCCTTGCTCTGTTCTGTGTGACTCTCCTGTTCGAACTCGTTCATCAAAATGAACAAATCTTTTTTCGAGTCATTTGATTCATTTAACGAACGAAATTAACAAATTGACTCGGAAAAAGATTTGTTCATTTTGATGAACGAGTTCGAACAGGAGAGTCACACAGAACAGAGCAAGGCGAGCATTTGACATTATTAAACTTAAACTTTGTTATTTATTTTTTAAATGAGCGATCGTTCCGCTTGATAAGACCCTTATTCATCGTCTGGAATCGTTTAAAGCCCTTTGAACAGTTTGCAGTTTGCACTGAAACTGTCTTTTGGACCTTGAACCGTTTGGTGCCCAGTAAAGTGCATTATATGGAGAAAAATCCTGGAATGTTTTCATCAAAAACCTTAATTTATTTTCGACTGAAGAAAGAAAGACAAGGACATCTTGGATGACATGGGGGTGAGTAAATTATCAGCAAAAGTTTTTTTAAAAGTGAACTAATCCTTTAACAAATACAAAACAAAACCGGACACTGTTCTGAACTCACGAAAGATACAAGTCGGTGTTCGATACCCAGCCCTGTTCATATGCCACAACTAGCCTAACTCTCTCTTTCTCTGTGGCTTCAGCCGGCCTCAGTTACTCCAGCTACGAGTCTAGCGGATACACGTCCGCGCCGTCGTACTTCCAGCCTCAGGCTCCTCTTCAACAGCCTCCGCCTCCACCGCCACAGCAGACGCAACCGCCTCCCAAACAGCTCTCCAACTCGTCCTGGAGCGGCGGCCCCGCCGTCAGCGCGTACAAGAAGCCCGTCTTCCACCAGAACAAGATCCAGAAGCCCAAAGGCCCGCCGAAACAGCCTCAGCTGCACTACTGCGACATCTGCAAGATCAGCTGCGCCGGGCCACAGGTGAGCGCCGCCCAACACTGCATTAGCAAACGGGACAACTGGGGCCCGTGAAATCTGGGAATTAATTTTTTTTTTTGTTCTCATTCTATTTTAATGGTTTATTTTAAATTGTGAAACTTATTCCATTTAAAAGCAAAACTTACATTCTGTTTTACATTTTTACTGTTATTTTTTTAACCATTTAAAAACAAAACATATTTTTTTAGGGCCCAATGAAATCCGTTTAATTTTCGTTTAATAAGTTTTATCTTTCCCAAATTCTTTTATTTTTTTCTGTTTACATTTTTAATGGTATAATTTAAATTTTCAAAAAGCACGTCTAATTAATTGCAATTGTGAAACTTACACTATTTAAAAACAAAATGTATATTTTTAAGGCCCCATGAAATCCGTTTTTTTTTTTAAAATTTAGTTTTTTTTTCTCAAATTTTTTTTTTTTTTCTGTTCTCATTCTATTTTAATGGTTTATTTTAATTTTCAAAAAGCACGTCTAATTAATTGCAATTGTGATATACCATTTAAAAACAAAACATATATTTTTAGGGCCCCATGAAATCCGTTTTTTTTTTTTTAATTCAGGTTGTTGTTTTTTATTGTTTTTTAATGGTTTATTTTAATTTTCTAATTAATTGTGAAACTTATTCCATTTAAAAGCAAAACTTGCATTCTGTTTTACATTTTTACTGTTATTTTTTTAACCATTTAAAAACAAAACATATTTTTTTAGGGCCCAATGAAATCCGTTCTTTTTTTTTTTTAAATTCAGGTTTTTTTTTTTAATTCTTTTGTTTTGTTTTTGTTCTCATTCTATTTTAATGGTATAATTAAAATGTTCAAAAGCACGTCTAATTAATTGCAATTGTGAAACTTACACTATTTAAAAACAAAATGTATATTTTTAGGGCCCCATGAAATCCGTTTTTTTTTTTAAATTCAGTTTTTTTTCTTCTCAAATTCTTTTTTTTTTCTGTTCTAATTCTATTTTAATGGTTTATTTTAATTTTCAAAAAGCACGTCTAATTAATTGCAATTGTGATATACCATTTAAAAACAAAACATATATTTTTAGGGCCCAATGAAATCCGTTTTTTTTTTTTATTCAGGTTTTTTTTTTCATTTTTTATTTTTTTTATTTTTTTATTCTATTTTAATGGTATAATTAAAATTTTCAAAAAGCACGTCTAATTAATTGCAATTGTGAAACTTACACTATTTAAAAACAAAATGTATATTTTTAAGGCCCAATGAAATCCGTTTTTTTTTTTATTCTTTTTTTTCTGTTCTAATTTTATTTTAATGGTTGATTTTAATTTTCAAAAAGCACGTCTAATTAATTGCAATTGTGATATACCATTTAAGAACAAAACATATATTTTTAGGGCCCAATGAAATCCGTTTTTTTTTTTTTTTTTAATTCAGGTTTTTTTTTTTTTTTTCTCATTCTATTTTAATGGTTTATTTTAATTTTCAAAAAGCACATCTAATTAATTGCAATTGTGAAACTTACACTATTTAAAAACAAAATGTATATTTTTAGGGCCCAATGAAATCCGTTTTTTTTTTATTGTTTTTTTCCCCTCCAAATTCTTTTTTTTCTGTTCTCATTCTATTTTAATGGTTTATTTTAATTTTCAAAAAGCACGTCTAATTAATTGCAATTGTGATATACCATTTAAAAACAAAACATATATTTTTAGGGCCCCATGAAATCCGTTTTTTTTTTTTTAAATTCAGGTTTTTTTTTTTTTTTATTCTTTTTTTTTTTTTTTTTTTGTTCTCATTCTATTTTAATGGTATAATTAAAATTTTCAAAAAGCACGTCTAATTAAAGGAGAACTCCGGCGCAAAATGAACCTTTGGTCTAATTACACATTGTTACCTAGTCAACCGTTATCTGAGATTTGTTTTCATGATTATCGAATGTAAATAGTTTTATCTCTAAAAACAGTTTAGCCTATAAAGCTAGTATAACGCTAGTATATTGGGCATAGTGTAATGACAAATAAAAACCGCTTGTTAATACCACTAACAAGGCTGAAAATAGCCCCACACTAACACGGTAGCATAATGAGGGTCCCTACCTTCAAACCGAAGCATTGAGAACTTTGTCAGTGTACAGACAGTTTAATAAGAAGATATTTTAAACATACAGTCAACTTCGCGTATACAGACAGGAGCCATCTTTGAAATACAGCCTTTACCAGTCGATCTACGAACGCCGATCCAAGCCTGCTGTTCGCGCTCACCTTATCACAACTCATAGCTCGTTCAC
Source organism: Rhinichthys osculus (assembly GCA_029959095.1). Lineage (NCBI taxonomy): Eukaryota > Metazoa > Chordata > Actinopteri > Cypriniformes > Leuciscidae > Rhinichthys > Rhinichthys osculus. The sequence continues at coordinate 2,145,331 of JARWKJ010000020.1, read as the reverse complement.
ATCTCACCAGCGCACTTGGATCGGCGTTGACTTCTTTGCAGCCTACACACTCAGTAAACACTTGTTTATTAATAAAAAAAAAATAATATCTCCTTGCTATTTTATCCCGACACATCCATAATCATTAGGCTACTTTCGCCAGTGCTTTGCGGCAAGCTTCATGTGTGCTGAGTGTGAGGCATAATCCCGCACCCCAGTAGCCTATATTTAATTCAATTCACATTTATTTGTATAGCATTTTTCACAAAACATAACATTTCAAAGCAGCTTTACAGAAAGTTACAATTTAGAGTGATCTGTTATCAGAGGTGGCTGTTAAATGATTAGGAAACATAGAAAACTTTAGCATTGGTGCTTTTTTACAGACTCAAAATATGAGTGTAAAAAAAGTCAACAAACTGAAAAAAAAAAAAAATTAGGTAATGTAATATTGTTAAAGCTGCAGTCCGTAGCTTTTCCTCTTTGTCGCCATCTCTCTGTTCGAAATCTGTAGCTGCAGTGATTCGCAGAATTATTATCTTTACGTGGGTTGTAAATCGGCATGAAACAGCGCGGATGAACACAGTGCTTTGAGGCGAGTGCTGCTGTCAGTCACCGCGCTGTGTGGAGACTGTCATACAGAATCACAGATTCACTTTTTGAAAGTTTGACCAACATAAGAATTTTCATAAGAAAATGTCTTCTGAACAAGTAACATCCATTTTTGTTCTGACCAACTAAGGGGGAAAAGCATTCGACATGATAAGCTTCGTTAGATTTAATCAACGCGATTTACAGCAACCGTGCAAATTATAGCCTACTTTGTTCTCAAATTGTTCATGTTAACAACATCAGCATTGCGTGACTAATGTTAAATTTAATGTGTTTTATGGTTACCTGTGTAGTTCAGAATTCATATTCTCCATAATAGCAAAACGAGAAAGGCACAACAAAGGAAACTCCATAACTGTGTGAATTAAGAAAACGTACTGTTACACGATTGAACTATTGAAATGTCTTACTTGTTCAGCAGAAAAAAGCCGTCTCTTCTTCCGTTTTGAACCCCTTCAAAACACGGAGTTCACGCACTTTTCAAAAGCCCCGCCGATGTTTAAATCCTTGTGTTCGCATGAGACGGTTTCTTTCTCTTTCTCTAGCCACCTTAAATCCGAAGTACGAAGTCTTTTGGGTTTTATAACTGCTGAATCTCCAGTTGACACTGATGATTGTTGTTTGGATCTTTCTGGATGCGATAAGTTTAATTATGTAAAGTGCTGCGAGAAAAGCCTATACATCTAAACATCTCGTCACGCGCAGTATAGCCGGCTAGCCGAAACTCCTTCTTTATGTGTACGGGTGTGACGTAATGACGCAAAGACATGCTCGAATTTCCCGCGGAAACCCACCAGTACCACTGGAATTAAAATCATTATAACAAGCTAACCGTTTTGAATCTAGCTATGGCAAGCAGATAGTTTTGACCACTGGCAGAATACGTTTTTTTTAATATAATTATTTTGGATTATTTTTAACTTAAAAAAGTTACGGACTGCAGCTTTAAAACGGATTTCCTAAAATTGGTATCGAAAAAAGTATCGTTCAAGTATCGAAAATTTTGTTACGAGACCCAGCCCTCTGTTTTCTGCATCACTGAAGCTTAACTCGTTTCCTCATTGACACGGGTTCCTGTGCCCTCCTGCAGACGTATCGAGAGCATCTGGAAGGACAGAAGCACAAGAAGAAGGAGGCGTCTCAGAGCAGTGTCAGTCAGGTGACCAACGGGCCTCGCGGCGTGCAGACGCAGTTGCGCTGTGAGCTGTGTGACGTCTCCTGCACCGGCGCCGATGCGTATGCCGCACACATTCGGGGATCCAAGCACCAGAAGGTGAGGCCAATATTAGCAAAACATGAAATAATAGTCTTGGAGAAATCTTTTTATTTTTATGGGACGGTTTATTGAAGCTTTAGACAAAATACACTACCGGTCGGTACGATTTTTTATGTTTTTAAAATAAGTCTCTTCTGCGCACCAAGACTGCATTGATTTGATTAAAAACAAAACAAAAGAAAAAAACAGTAATATATTAAAATTTAAAACAATTATTTTAAATTTATATGTTAAAATGTAATTCATTCCTGTGATCAAAGCTGTATTTTCAGCATCATTACTCCAGTCTTCAGTGTCACATGATCCTTCAGAAATCACTCTAATATGCGGATTTGATGCTCAAAAAACATTAATTATTATTATCAATGTTGAAAACAGTTGTGTAAAAAAACTAATTCAGGATTCTTTGATGAATAGAAAGTTCAAAAGAACAGCATTTATTTGAAATATAATCTTTTTTAACATTATAAATGTCTTAACTGTCACTTTTGATCAATTTAATTCATCCTTGATAAATAAAAGTGTTGATTTCTTATATTTATTTCCCCCCAAAAATTTAATGAATTCTCACTGACCGAAACTTTTGACTGGTAGGTTATGTATATAAAAAACAAGTTTGCATACAGTAAGTAAAAATATAAAATTATGATAGCTTTTAATGTAAATCAATCTTTATAACAGTCATAAATCATAAATATCAGTCATCACTCTATATCTCTCAATAATATGTCTTAGATGAGATTTAAAATCTTAGTTTTATGATCAAAGCTCTGTAGTTTTAAAACCTATAATGCAATGCAATGATGATTGAGATCATAGATGTTACTAAAATATAATGTATGGATAATCTATTAAACCTAACTTCCTTCAGTGCAGTAAGTGTTCATCTGGAAATATTACTAACAATGTAAAAGATTTCACAGCACAAACACATGAAGCACGAGCTGAAGGTGGACGTTTGTACAATTATATCAAAAGGCCTTTTAGTTAATGAAAAGGTATAAGCTATTAATCAGATGATTAATCAAAAGGCATGTAGTAGATTGTGAACAACACAAAAGTTGTGATCATGTTGATAACGTAGAGATTTGCGTATCAGATATGATGCTAATGATTGACTAATCTGAAATGCAAACCTTTCGTCAGGTCGTGAAGTTACACACCAAACTTGGCAAACCCATCCCATCCACCGAGCCTGTGTTCGTGAGCTCCGCCTCTGTTGCCATGACGATCACTACTAGTAAAGCGGCGGCGGCGACGACGACGACGACATCCGCTCCCACCCCTGCATCAGTGGCGCAGAAGATGCTAGCGGCGGCTCCGTCCAAACCTGTGAGAAAACCCCCCGCTGCTAAAGTGGCCATCATCGGTGAGTGGAATCTGAGCAGAACGAATTTCTGTCAATCTTTCGTAATACTATCGGTGTTCAAAATAATTAATTTTACAGTTGATATTTACAAAGAAATTTATTCGCAATTGCAAGAATTATTTTAAGAATGATATATGCCGAAATTTATTCGCAATTGCAAGAATTAATTGTAAGAATGATATACGCCGAAATTTATTCGCAATTGCAAGAATTAATTTAAAGGATGATTTACGCCGAAATTTATTCGCAATTGCAAGAATTAATTTAAGAATGATATACGCGAAATTTATTCGCAATTGCAAGAATTAATTTTAAGAATGATATACGCCGAAATTTATTCGCAATTGCAAGAATTAATTTTAAGAATGATATACGCCGAAATTTATTCGCAATTGCAAGAATTAATTTTAAGAATGATATACGCCGAAATTTATACGCAATTGCAAGAATTAATTTTAAGAATGATATACACCGAAATTTATTCGCAATTGCAAGAATTAATTTTAAGAATGATTTACACCAAAATTCATTCGCAATCGCAAGAATTGTTGTAAGAATGATTTACACAGAAATTTATTTCGCAATTGCAAGAATTATTTTAAGAATGATTTACACAGAAATTTATTCGCAAGAATTAATTTTAAGAATGATTAATTTTACGCCAAAATTTATTCGCGATCGCAAGAATTATTGTAAGAATGATTTACACAGAAATTTATTTCGCAATTGCAAAAATTCATTTTAAGAATGATTTAAGCCAAAATTTATTCGCAATTGCAAGATTTATTTTAAGAATGATTTACGCCAAAATGTATCCACAATTGCAAGAATTAATTTTAAGAATGATTTACGCCGAAATTTATTCGCAATCGCAAAAAATTATTTAAGAATGATTGTTCTTGTTAATAAATGTATTTGCTATTGGAATTATTTAACAAATTTACACAGAAATGTATTTGTAATTGCAAGAATTATTTTAAGAATTATTTACTCAGAAATGTATTCACAGCTGCAAGAATTATTTTACAAATAATTTACTTAGAAATGTATTCACAGCTGCAATAATTATTTTACAAATAATTTACTTAGAAATGTATTCACAACTGCAAGAATTATTTTATGAATCATTTACCAGGGATGTGATTTTTCCATATTTAGTGTGATGCAATGATGTCACTTTACCTTACTTTAACCTTCAGCACAATCAGCATTCACACTGATCACAGATATGGATGATATTTCCTCTTTAATGCATCACTCGCAAAACCCTTATGAGGAAGTAGATGCTTTACATCCGATGCTTTGCAGAAGAAGCGTCTATTTATACACATTTGGTCATGTTGCCATAATTCAATCTTACAGATTGAGACATGAAATCAACACATAATCCTTGCTCAATCTTTCTGCTTCTGCTTTATAGAGTTGTGATATTTATTCATCAGGTCATGAGAGTAATCATACAACAAACTAACTGTATTTAAGATATATGTATTTTAATTACATATTAAATTTCCACATTTAAGCAATGTTCATTCATACTTTTAACTAAATAAATAATTGTAAATTTCATGCTAAATGGTTAATTTTCACGACACTGTTTTCAACTAAAAACTTTTTTTGCATTTTGGCCATTCATTTACAGGACAACGGTGTTCAAAGTGCAAGTTTTTGAAATTTGATACCGTTATTGTCTCCGTCTAAACTACAAAAGCTCAAATTTGTAAAAACGGTGACGTCATGCGCATTACATGTCCAGTCTGTAATCTTGTGACATACTGGCCTGACAGCAGAATACAGCTTTTTATCGTTTTCGCGGAAACTTAGAGGAAACGTTTCTGTTTTTAGTACATCGTTGTCATGTAAACGAACACTAATTCAATAGAGAGCCTAAGTCCCTCCCCTTCCGGTCGACCACCATGGGACCTTATTTTGGATAAATATTGTATGGTAGTCAAAGGCGAGAGACAACAAATATTTTGATCTCGTTTGAACTGTGCCCTGAATTACACATATGATGTTTGTCAATTTAAAAGATACATTTTAAAGTCAAGAAAGTCGCAGTTTGATGTAAAACTGTTGAGGTATACGACTGTGAAAATACGTAATTACAAAGACTACAAACCCCAAAGGCGCACATTTTCTCTCAATGAATGAAGCTAACTTTACTGAAGCTAACTTTACTGAAGCTGACTTTACTGAAGCTAACTTTACTGGAGCTAACTTTACTGAAGCTAACTTTACTGAAGCTGACTTTACTGAAGCTAACTTTACTGAAGCTAACTTTACTGGAGCTAACTTTACTGGAGCTAACTTTACTGAAGCTAACTTTACTGGAGCTAACTTTACTGAAGCTGACTTTACTGGAGCTGACTTTACAGAAGCTAACTTTACTGAAGCTAACTTTACTGGAGCTAACTTTACTGGAGCTAACTTTACTGAAGCTAACTTTACTGGAGCTAACTTTACTGGAGCTAACTTTACTGGAGCTAACTTTACTGAAGCTAACTTTACTGAAGCTAACTTTACTGAAGCTAACTTTACTGAAGCTAACTTTACTGGAGCTAACTTTACAGAAGCTAACTTTACTGAAGCTAACTTTACTGAAGCTAACTTTACTGAAGCTAACTTTACTGGAGCTAACTTTACTGGAGCTGACTTTACTGGAGCTGACTTTACAGAAGCTAACTTTACTGAAGCTAACTTTACTGGAGCTAACTTTACTGGAGCTAACTTTACTGAAGCTAACTTTACTGGAGCTAACTTTACTGGAGCTGACTTTACTGGAGCTAACTTTACTGAAGCTAACTTTACTGGAGCTAACTTTACTGGAGCTAACGTTACTGAAGCTAACTTTACTGAAGCTGACTTTACTGGAGCTGACTTTACAGAAGCTAACTTTACAGAAGCTAACTTTACTGAAGCTAACTTTACGGAAGCTGACTTTACTGAAGCTAACTTTACTGAAGCTGACTTTACAGAAGCTGACTTTACTAATGCTAACTTTACTGAAGCTGACTTTACAGAAGCTAACTTTACTGAAGCTAACTTAACTGAAGCTAACTTTACTGAAGCTAACTTTACTGAAGCTAACGTCTGTCATTGTTTCTATAGTCTTGCGTTATAATCGTAACGTTACGCCGTCATCGAGTGTTTTGTACCAGACTGCACACACACATGAGCAGCGGATCTCGCTCGTTGTTTCGCTTCCCGGGAGATGTAGTTCATTGAGCGATTTTCACATAAAACTAAATGTTACTCTTCTGTTTCATGACAAACTGCGACTTTCTTGACTTTCAGAATTATCTTTTAAATTGACAAACATCATATCTGTAATTCAGGGCACAGTTCAGACGGAATAAAAAGATAAGTGGTCTCTCGCCATTGACTACCATACATATTTTTCCCGAAATAAGGTCCCATGAGCCGGAAGCGGAGGGGAGGGGCTTAGGCTCTATATTCACTTGTTGTTTCTTTGTAATTAATTGTGAAATTTACTAGCAATTTCTGAGTGAAATTTGGTAAAGAAAAAATAATTTGTGTCCCCAGTGTATGAACAGCCACGTTGCAGAAACATAAATGAAGTAAATTAGAAATAAATCTCCCAAAATGCATTTGTCTTCAGGCAGCCGAGCCTCCACAGCGGCTCCGGTGAAGATGGAGGAGGTGAAGCCGGCCGCGGTGAAGACGGACCCTTCCAGTGAGGATGAGGATGGTGACGGAGCCGGAGCTCAAGGAGACATTCAGCCTGTGGGACACGATTATGTAGAAGAGGTGAGACCGCTCAGTCAAACTCTCAGATATTGCACCGGTTACATATAGTTTAAAGGGATAGTTCACACAAAATGAGAAAACTGTCAGTAATGACTCTCCCTCATGTTGTTCAACCCCGTAAGACTTTCGTTCATCTTCGCAACACAAATTAAGATATTTCTGATTAAATCTGAGAGCTGGATCACTCCTCCATAGGCTTCTTAAGGGATCGAAACTTGCCGGCCCAAAAGTTATGAAAGACATCGTTAAAATAGTCCGAGTGACTACAGCGGCTCAACCTTAAGTTTATCAAGCGACGAGAATACTTTCTGTGCGCAAAAAAAACAAACAAAAACTTTATTCAACTATTAATTTCCTTCTCTGTCGGCCTCGAGATATTTCACGTAGTGTAACAGCGCAGCACTTCTGGGTTGTACGTCACACGCAGGCTCTCTATTGGTCGACGCTGGTCATGTGTGTGATGCGTGTGACGTACAACCCAGAAGCGCTGCGCTGTTACACTACGTGAAATATCTCGAGGCCGACAGAGAAGGAAATTAATAGTTGAATAAAGTTTTTGTTTGTTTTTTTGCGCACAGAAAGTATTCTCGTCGCTTGATAAACTTAAGGTTGAGCCGCTGTAGTCACCTAAGCGAACCAGGACTAAATGTATCATTTTCTTTTTGGTTCGGACCAAAAGAACCAAGTGAACCGAACTACAAGTGTGTGAACGCACCCTAAATGAATCAGTCGAATTGGTTCGCGAATCAGATTTATTAGCAAATCAGTCTGGATCACAAGTGTTTCCTCTAGTAAATGTGTGTGATGCGTAAGGCTGGATATCTGTTGAGGGCTTTGAGTCTTTGAATCATGCGTTTTCCCTCCTCAGGTTCGAAATGACGACGGTAAGGTGATTCGCTTCCACTGTAAACTGTGTGAGTGCAGTTTCAACGATCCCAACGCTAAAGACATGCACCTGAAAGGACGGAGACACCGGCTGCAGTACAAGGTAACGCATCATCAGCCCCCGAAAAACACCAGGACATGCCACAATACCTCTATGCCTGTCTAGTGTTGTCAAAAGTGCCGACTTTGGTACCAAGTCGATCCCGAAATTAAATAATGTGACGCTTTGAGCGCTGTTGAGCGGAATCGTAAACTCCTCTGATTGGCCATTGTGTTCACGAGCTCATCAGAGATGTCTGTGATTGGCTACAATGATCAGCGCTTCAGAAACATGTTGTAAATGTCAGTCCCTCCCGAAAAACGTGATTATGCGATCGCATGATTTAGTGCATAATCAGTCTGCATTAGGGTACTGCAAAAATACCGGTATATATTATATTTATCTATATCAACATGGAAAAGTGGATCGGCTTGCTTTGTGCAAATGTTTTTTATTGAAAACAACATTGGCATATACTGTGTTCAATTTCACACTAACATTCTCACCTGGAGCAAATAATCTCTCTCACACAATGTAACACTGTCCATCAATAAAAGGGTGAAAGAAATACTGACAAGGTCCTGATATTGACGAGGGGGCGGAGAAATCGCATCAGCTGTGTGTGTGTGTGTGTGTGTGTGTGTGTGTGTGTGTGTGTGTGTGTGTGTGCTTGGCCATCATCAAGTGGTGTTTCAGACTGGACGTGCTGCGATGATGATAGCTCAGTTCACAACGACGAAACACACAGATCACTTTGGTCTCGTCAATGGGACCATTTGGCAACTTTTTAAAAGTAAACTTTCCATTCAGAATCTTATTGGCATCCATTTCGGCGTCTCGCGCTCGTCATCCACTCAAAGCGTAACGTTAACCTACTATTTGTCCAGCTCGCAAACCCAAACGAGTGTGTGCGGCGTGCCTGTTGTTTTGTTTCCGGTCTCGCTAGATCCGTTTGACAAAGCAACAAAACGTCCTCGCGCGGTAGGAGAAAGTCCTCCTCGCCTGTTGCAGAAGCATGTGAAAAAAAACTACAAAATTTGCTAGGCCAAAACGTTAATCGCGCGGAAATTTTTTTTTACGCCGTTAAAATGGGTTTGCGTTAACGCCGTTAATAACGCGTTTAACTGACAGCGCTACACTTTCAAACACTTCCGTGTGCTCTCAAATCCTCCCATGCGTTGATCATTGTAGCCAATCACAGACATCTCCGATGAGCTCGTGAACACAATGGCCAATCAGAGGGGTTTATGATTCCGCTCAACAGCGCTCAGTGTCACATTTTTTAAATTTCAGTATCGCCTTGGAGCCGAAGTCGGTACTTTTGACAACACTACGCCCGTCACTGAATAATCCAGCAGTTTGAATATTTGACTCGTTTTCATTTCTTGAACTACAAGTCTGATACTGTTTCACATTAGCTTCACATTATCAGGGTTGCAGTTATTGACCAGATATGATTTTTTTTAGAAAAAAGTGAACCCAGACCTCCCTGTGGAGATCAAGCCCAGCAATCGAGCGCGGAAGCTTCTGGAAGTCAAGCTGCGCAAACAGAAGCAGAAGTCTGTGCTAAAGAGACAGCAAGAGGACGAGCAGCGCTGGCACATGGAGATGAGGTCATCCTCCGCTTTCCCGCCATTTCTGCCCGCACATATCAGAAGTCACAATATTTAGCATGTGCAAAAAAATAACAACATGCATTTCAATTATATCAGTTACTTCAATCAGAGTCCAAAACATACTGTTGTTTATTTCATCTGGGTTTTTTTTTTATCTAAGAATTTATTTTCAGTCTGTGAAAAGGGTCCATTATTTTGGTGCAAATACTTTAAATATTTGTGTTTTCACAACTTTTTTTTATAAAATATGCATCAAGAGTAATTAATCATTTTTATATTCAGGGTCCTCTGGAAAAAAATGCTGGTATATTTTCATATAATGACAAAAAATAGCAAATGTTATATATAATATTAATATAATTAATAATAATTTTCACATATTGTTTTGAACATTTATTGCAAATTTCAGATGGCCTTTTCATTTTTTTTTTTGAAAAACATTAAAATACAAAGAAATATGCATCTCAATTAACTCCTTCAATCAGAGTCTGAAAAATGCTTTTTTATTTCATCAGTTTTTATTGAAGAATTTTTTTTGAAGAATATTGGTGCAAAAAATTGTGAATCTTTGACATTTTCACAACTTTGTATCAAACATGATTTAAGTCACTTTGAATAATTAATCTATATAATTTATATTCAGCACAATATGAAAAAAAAAATATGTATCTTTTATATAGCTATTATATAGCTTTCTTTGTAAAAAACTATAAATATAATAATTATTTTTTTTTTTTTTAGGCATGAAAAACACATTCAAATACAAAAAAAAAATGCATCTCAAATAAGAGTCTGAAACACTTTATTTCGTCGTTTTTTTTATCCAAGCATTTTTGTTTGAATAATTTTGGTGCAAAAAATTGTGAATCTTTCAACTTTGTATTAGATATGCACCAAACATGATTTAAGACACTTTGAATAACAAATCATAATTTTTATATTCAAGGCAATCTGAAAATATGTCTTTATACCTCCAAACATTTTACATACAATAACTACAATTCAGCAATCTTTAAATCATTTGTGTAATACCGTTTGCAAATATTATACTGTAAATAATATCTATATAATCATTTAATTCGCCAGCATGATTATGTCCTGATTTCTGGGTGTGGTCCAGCAGGAGGTACGAGGAGGACATGTACTGGAGGAGGATGGAGGAGGAGCAGTTGTACTGGGGGGATCAGAGGCGCAGGATGGCTCCGCCTCCTCTGATGGGCCGGCCCAACATGCCGGTGCCGCCCCTACTGGTCAGTAAACGCACTGACCTCAATCAAGGGCATTCCCAGATAGGACATTTCTCAGGCAGACCAAAACCGATGCTAGAATATAGTTTAAGGATTAGTTCACGTCAGAATTAAAATTTCTCCCCCACGTCATCCAAGATGTTCATGTCTGTCTTTCTTCAGTCGAAAAGAAATGAAGGTTTTAGAGGAAAACATTCCAGGATTTTCTCCATATAGTGACTTCAATGGGGTCCAACGGGTCCAAATGTGAGTTTCAGTGCAGCTTCAAAGTCTCGACACGATCCAGCCGAGGAATAAGAGTCTGATCTAGACAAACCAGCGGACATTTTATTAAAAAAAAAAAAAAAAAAAATTTAAATAAACTTTTTTATTTCTTTGGTTTTAATTGAAGAATTTTTTTTGAAGAATATTGGTGCAAAAAATTGTGAATCTTTGACATTTTCACAACTTTGTATCAAACATGATTTAAGTCACTTTGAATAATTAATCTATATAATTTATATTCAGCACAATATGAAAAAAATAATATATATGTATCTTTTATATAGGTATTATATAGCTTTCTTTGTAAAAAACTATAAATATAATAATTAATTTTTTTTTTAGGCATGAAAAACACATTCAAATACAAAAAAAATGCATCTCAAATAAGAGTCTGAAACACTTTATTTCATCGTTTTTTTATCCAAGCATTTTTTGTTTGAATAATTTTGGTGCAAAAAATTGTGAATCTTTCAACTTTTGAGGAAAACGTTCCAGGATTTTCTCCATATAGTGACTTCAATGGGGTCCAACGGGTCCAGATGTGAGTTTCAGTGCAGCTTCAAAGTCTCGACACGATCCAGCCGAGGAATAAGAGTCTTATAGACAAACCAGCGGACATTTTTTACGTAATTTTTTTTTAATTGACGTGATTTTACGTAATCACGTTGAAAGGTCAAGCGTGACGTAGGCGAAAGTACCGACCCAGTGAATTTGCAAAGACTAAGTCAAATGCCCTTTACCAAAAAAATAAAAGGTAAAACAATGATGTCGGGCGATTTTGAAGTTAAATTATTCGCCCTACTCTACATTTCCCGCCTACGTCCGGTTACCGCCTGACCTTTCCAACGTGAGTATGTAATGCGTGAAGTCGTGGGCGTGCAAGATGAGCATTTGTGGTTAAAAAGTATATAAATGTTTATTTTTTTTAATAAAATGGCCGCTGGTTTGTCTAGATAAGACTCTTATTCCTCGGCTGGATCGTGTCGAGACTTTGAAGCTGCACTGAAACTCACATCTGGACCCGTTGGACCCCATTGAAGTCACTATATGGAGAAAATCCTGGAATGTTTTCCTCTAAAACCTTCATTTCTTTTCGACTGAAGAAAGACAGACATGGACATCTTGGATGACGTGGGGGAGAGAGTAAATCATCAGGAAATTTAAATTCTGACGTGAACTACTTTTAAGTGTGTACAAGCTTTTATTAAATGGTAAACCACACCAATTGTTCTTCAGCCCGTGCGGCGGCCAGATTCGCCCGACGACCGGCACATCATGTCCAAACACTCGGCCATATACCCGGTGGAGGAGGAGCTTCAGGCCGTCCAGCGAATCGTCTCGCATGCTGAGCGCGCTCTCAAACTGGTGTCTGATTCGCTGCTGGAGAAGGAGGCGTGTTCTGCGGACGTCGACGCCGAAGACGTGACGGACAAAAAGTGAGTACTTTTATTGGCTACCTGACTTTTTATACTGTTGAATTGTAGCGGGACGTTTAGATTTAAAGGGATACTCCACTTTTTTTGGAAATAGGCTCATTTTACAACTCCCCCAGAGTTAAACTGTTGAGTTTTACCGTTTTTGAATCCATTCAGCCGATCTCTGGTTCTGACGGTACCACTTTTAGCATAGCTTAGCATACATCATTGAAGTGGACAAGACCATTAGCATTTCTAAAAAAAAAATGACCAAAGAGTTTCGATATTTTGCCTATTTAAAACTTGACTCTTCTGTAGTTACATCGTGCACTAAGACCGACGGAAAATGTAAAGTTGTGATTTTCTAGGCTGATATGTCTAGGAACTATACTCTCATTCCTGCGTAATAATCAAGAAACTTCACTGCCGTACATGAGTGAAGCAGGCGTAATGATATGACGCAGCGCCTGAAAATAGTTCTGTTGTGTTGACGGAAGGTAGTTTTTTTTATAGAAATGCTAATGGTCTTGTCCACTTCAATGATGTATGCTAAGCTATGCTAAAAGTGGTACCGCCAGAACCGGAGATCGGCTGAATGGATTCAAAAACGGTAAAACTCAACAGTTTAACTCTGGGGGAGTTGTAAAATGAGCCTATTTCCAAAAAAAGTGGAGTATCCCTTTAAATCTAAACGTCCCGCAATATTAAAGAATAGCACACAATACCAGCACAGCTATAACGATAACGATATAAAGAAAACGATTCAGAATCCATCCTAATTTAAGGGCTCGCGCATTTAAAATGGTAGACGAAATTGCGGAGAAGTTAATCGCTGAGGTCAAGAAAAATCCATCTGCTATTTAAACACCGTGGCGCAGGACGTGAAAATGAAAACTGCGCGGGGCTGAAACTAGCAAAACACACTTACGTCGCGGCGGCTAGCGCTGTATTCCACCGGGTGTGTGACAGGGCCCGTTATCTTTCATTGGTGTGGACGAGTTATCGTTATAGGGATCTTTATAGTTCTCGTTCTTGGTGTGAACGGGCCTTTCCACTCTTCCTCTCGGGCAGGTCCGAGTCTCAGGCTCGTGTTCTCAAGGGAGTCATGCGTGTGGGAATCCTGGCTAAAGGTCTCCTCCTGCGCGGCGACCGCAACGTGCAGCTCATCCTGCTAGCGGCCAAGAAGCCCACCGTCACTCTTCTGAGAACCGTCGCGGAGCAGCTGCCCAAACAACTAGCGGTAAGACTGCCTTCTTTTAGGCTTGCGTTAGGATGCATGCAACATAACTTTTATGTCGATAGCTACTGAAAAGCATTATTGATCTGTTAATACTCATATCTTTGCACTTGTGATTTTATCACCTTGTTTCCCTTCTTTTTGGCTGGAAATCACCCACACGAGAAGTCACATGATCACAGGTGTCATGACAGGTCTATTCATAGTGACATGTAGAGTCTGTGGTTGATGTTCAATTTCTTAAAGCTTGGTTGTGAATCTCACAGACACATTCAGGTCAAATTTCACAACAGAATCAGAAGGGAATTTTTTTTTTTTTTTTTTTTTTTTTACCGTATAATTTTTTAAATGTATTACAAATACTTCAAATAAAAATATATTTTGCATAAAGCAGTTGAAGTATATTTTTAGTTTTTACTTGACAAGTAAACATTTTCCCTAAAATGTCATTACTATGATTCCATCCAGCTATTTTTGATGCGCATTTTGGGATATCGCATATAAAAAAAAAAAAAGCGCTGACAAAATGCGGATAGAAAAAACAATTTAGGAGGATCTTTTTTTTTTTTTATCCGATAATAAGACATGCGTTAAACTGCAATGGAAACACATTTACCAAGTAAATCCAAAATTACCAAAAAAAACCTTTTCCTCAGCAGAGGCTGTGATTGGATAACTGGACTAGCCAGCGGACCAATGGCATCGCTGCATCTCAAATGTTGGTTTGGCGGATCTGAAACACCCGAGTCAAAGTCTGTCATCAGAATGATTTGGTTTAACTCCCTCCGGAAGCGTCTCACACGATTGCGTTCACAAACACGGCGTTTATTGCGTATCGTCCGACACTGTGACTCAATTATAATGGAGGAAAAAGAGCCACGGTTTCTTCCCCGATTGCAGCAACTTCCAATTTTATTACAGATATTTTGCGGCAGTTTCCCAGAACGTGATGATTTTGTTCTCTTGAACACGTGAGATGGAAACTGTGCTTTTATTCGCAAATGATTAATGTGATATTCACAACTTTGGATGGAAACCAAAAAAAAATCATTACCGTAACATACACATCATTTAAAACCAGCATAGATTTGTACAATACTGTCATTAATTATGTTTTACAAACTAAACTGTGTTCACATTACAGTAATGAGATTGTTGCACATTGCGGTAATGACTAATGACGAGGGGAAAATGTGATGCATGTCATTTAAAATAGCCAAAAACCTTTTCTGATCTGAAAAACACGCTTTATTTACTCGATGCAGGATATAATTAAAAAAAAAATTCCCTTTTGATTTTAGGGATGAAATACGACCCAGACGCATTTTGGACCGTTTATCATGTGATCCACTCATATATTATTAAAAAAAAATGCTCTGCTGCTTTTGTGGTCCGTGTATCTTTAACTGATCTTTAGTTCACTGCCTGGTTATGACACCTACAGAGAGAGACTGGGGCGTGTACTTGCTTTACATCGCCATTTAACCAGTGCATTATGGGAATATATGGCTCCACTGGGACTATAAGGGACAAAATACAGAGCCCATTTACTCAGGCCCCCGCCGTCTCCTCTGTAGTAATGCAAAGTGTCCTTTTAACCGGCAGACCTTTTCTGAAGATCAGTATGAGGTGCAGGTACACCCTGAGGAAGCCAACATCGTCATTTTTTCAAGCAAGGAACCAAAAATGCAGGTCACCATCTCTCTTACCTCGCCAGTGATGCGCGAAGACCCCGTCCCCAACATGGAGAAAGGTTAGAGAACCCGTGCCTTCCCTCAGCAGCACTATATGTGTAAAAAACACTACAAAAACAAGGATATTTCCATGCAGAGAAATTGTCATCAGTGAATTGGCCTTCCTGTTCATTTTTATTCCCCTTCATTTTCTTTTCTTCTTTTCTTTCGGTGGAGTCCATTATTTGCCCTCGTTCGGTTTTGCGTTGCTTTCTGAAAGTGTTTAAAGGAATCAAAAACAGGATCTCTGACCTTTCTTTACCACTGTGGCGCAATATTGTACAAGTTGTGTTGTAAGACTTCAGGATGAGAACGAGTTTTAGCTTTGACCACAATCTTCTCCATGCCAAGTTTTTCATATATATATATATAATAAAAGTGGCGGTAAACGATGTGTTGGGAGTGACAATCGCATTTATTTTTTGCATGTGTGCAGAAAACAGAAGAAATTGTGATTGTTGCCATTTTCATAAGATACGTCGTTTTTTAACATTTTAAAACACTTCAAGAATGAAGTTGCTAACATTTTATTGTTAATAACAATTTATATATTAGTTTTATTTTTATTAGGGCTGTGCAAAGATTAATTGTGATTAATCGCATCCAAAATAAAAGTTTGTGTTTACATAATATATGTGTGTGTGCGCTGTGTATAATTATTCTGTATATATAAATACACACACATGCATGTATATATTTTAGGGTGTATTCACACCTGCCTTGTTTGTTTCGATTGAATCGAACTCTAGTTCGTTTCCCCCCTTGGTGCGGACCTTTTGGGCAGGTGTGAATACAGCAATCGAACTCGGGTGCGGACCAAATAACCGAACCCAGACCCAGCTGAAGAGGTGGTCTCGGTACGCTTCCAAACGAACTCTGGTACGGCTCGTTTACGGTGTGAACATGAACCGACCCAATTGCAAGAAAGCACTGCGCCTTTGAGTTAACAGGCTTCCGTAGTCAGAGATTTTGGCATAATGGTTTGTGTTATTGTTGTTCAATACGCGCTGTCTGGCCACACGATACTGTTGCGCGTCTTTCTGCGCGTCGTGTGTGTGCGTCATTGGAATGAATGAATGAATGAGTGTGTGCATCAGGACATTCACATACAGCGTGTTCTCTTTAGTCTAATCGCGCATAGATGCAAAAAAAAGCTTTTGCAGTTCATATAATGTAACGATAGTTACAATACAATGATGATGCTGCGTTAAACTGGACAAACTTAATCGCAAGCGTTAACATTGACAGCACTTGTTAGCAGTATATACAATAAGAATCTCATTATTTGAATGTGTGAACATAGCCCCTCTCTATGAATGAAAACTTTATACCTTTTCCGTCTTCTGCGCAGTTTCTTCAAAATAACACAAAATTAGTCAAATAACAAATATTGCAGTACGAAATATCTCCATGCTGAGCCTTTTTTGCACTTCCTGATTTCCCTACTTGAGAATCCTTGTCCAATGAATGGACGACCTTAGCACACGTGTGGTTTTGTTTACAAATTTTGGTTCACTTGCAAAAAGAGCCGTGTGAAAGCAAACCGTACCAAAAAACAAAACAAAAAAAAATATTTGGTCCGGACCAAAGCAAGTGAACTATCGGACTTTCCCGGTGTGAATACACCCTTAGAAAATGTGTTATTCATATATAAAATATTTATATTTATATATAATATAGATTATGTATACAGTATTTACGTGCAAATAATTCTTAAATATTTACATGCATGCAAGTGTATTTATATATACAAAATAATTATACACCGCACACACACATATATTATGTAAACACAAACTTTTATTTTGGATGCGATTAATCGCAATTAATCTTTGCACAGCCCTAATTTTTATTGAATTTATTTTAAAGTAACCGTGATATTATTATATAATACATTATAATATTATATATAGAATAAAACTGATTTATATATTTATATCTAAATATTTTGTTTTATATGCAGTGGGATCCAAAAGTCTGAGACTTTTACATTTTTGACATATTTTTTAATCAAATTATAACAATTTGCGTAAATGTTTACCTTATTTATTTATTTTTATTTCGTAAAAACAAGCTATTTTTTTTCATACAGCGATTCAGTTGTGAAATGCATTTGTCACTCCTGTAAATAAACTCTACTAATGCACTGCAATATGTTGGGACTGACGATGTATGAATAGTTTTAATAGTTTTTCATAGTGATAACAGCTAAATTTTGGAGTTTCATGTCTGTAAATAAGACTAAATCTAATCTACAGTTTAACTCGATTGGTATATTCAACCGAACCGACGGAGAACGGGGATTTTCTCTTCCACCATGTGAAACAATTCGTCCTTTCATCCTGAAGTTTTCGAACGGTGACCTCAAACAACCTCTGAAATTCCGACTTGTAACCTGAGGTCATTGTGAAGACTGTTTTATTTTGCTAACGATATTCTCAATTCTGCTTCTTTCAAACCACCAAACGGTTTATATCTCTCTATATTTGTCCTGTTTGGGTTTGTTAATCATTCGCCCTCGGCTGCATCAACAGACCCAAGCAATAATACTTGCCATTTACATCTTTTGCATAACATTGCAACAATTTTTTTAGGAACCTGGACGTGTTTGAAAAACCCTTGTATTGTGACATTTTGGTGTTGTCACTTTTTTGTGTGTTGTAATGATCACATTAACACTACCTAGTTTGACAAAACTTTTTGTTTTATTTACTTCACAATACTTTTATAACAAGATCTACTTACTTTTTTATTACGATTACTAAAGCATTAAATACAATTGATGACGTGTGTCCTCGCAGTGTCGGGGAAAGACCCTCCGGATGTCCTCAACCGGATCAAGTGCCTTGAGTATTTAGCGGCTCTGCGACATGCTAAATGGTTTCAGGTAAAAAAAACTTAAAAAAACCCTTAAAATACACTTAATATTTCAATAAATACACTTTGAGTTTGCTACTCTACAAGCTTCTCACACTAAACTTAAAATATAAAGTAGTTACATACAGACGTAACGTAAAAAACTGAAAAAGTAATAGCTATTCTACACGTTGCTAGCAGAAAGTGGTTAAATACAGTGAGTTTAAACTCCAGATTTACTTGATAGCTTAGATAGCGGGGAAAGCGACACTTAGCTACTGAAATGCTACTGGCGTTAGCCTAAACTTGAAACATACTTTACGCTTCTATCAACGCAAGTTTGATTTAATTCGTAGTTGCGCTCCTAAATGTGTCTGAGCGCAATTAGTAACGTATCGCTAGTGCATTTTATTCTTAGTACTGCAACAAATGTGTTTAGTGGACATTAGCGTCAGTCAGTTTTCTCTCTGAAGTCGACGGCTGTCATGTTGAAAAAACAATTAGAAACTAACATCGCGATGCGTTACGAATTCTCGTTATTTCCACAAGGGGCGCTGTAGTGTACGTTAGCTAAACTAGTAGCCAGTTTTCTCTCAGGTCAACTGTGGTCATAGCAGAACAACAATTTGAAGAAAATCTTACAGGGCTAGTTAGTTAATATAAGCTATAAGTTAATTTAAGTATAATAAGTTGATTATCAACATGTTAGCTAGCTAGTTAGCTGAATAATAAGTAACCGTTAAGTATTTTCAATTGAACTGGTAGCTTACAAGTGTTTGCATACTTAAAGTATGTTTCTGACTTTTGACTCAACCGTTGTTCAGAACAGTGTAATTGTATTAGCATTTTAGCACTAGCACTTATGTTTATGTTAACAACTGAAATGCCATTTTTAGCTAAGATTATGTTGCGTATTAATGATTTTTGTCCACAGGCTCGGGCAAACGGTCTTCAATCTTGCGTCATCATTATTCGGGTTCTGCGGGACCTGTGTCAGCGCGTACCTTCCTGGGGCAAGATGCCCGACTGGGTCAGTTAGCCTTGTTCGCTAACGGTGAGTTTAGCTTCAGCTAATAATGGGCGTAATCACTAATGTGTTGTTTTTCTTTCGCGAAGGCTATGGAGCTGCTGGTGGAGAAAGCCATTAGCAGCGCAACCGGTCCGCTAGGCCCCGGAGAGGCTCTGAGGAGGGTCCTCGAATGCATCACCACTGGGATTCTCCTGCCTGGTAGGAGTTAATTTAGGAACTTTAATATACTGTTGTAGTATTTATAAAAACATTTCATTATCGTTTATTTTTATATTTCCATTTTAATTCTAGTTTAAGTTTTAATAATTCTGTCGGGCTTTTGGCATTTTTATTAATACATGTTTTCCTAAAAATTTCTATTTACCTTTCTATTTTATTCCAGTTTTAGTAATTTTTGTACTTTTTAAATTTAACTTATTTTATTTCAGTTAGTTGTTAAGTCAACATTTCTAATTTTCGCTTAAATTTTCTAAATTTACGTTTTTTATCTAATATTTATTTCGTATAGAAGCCAAGGCAACATTTCTCATTTTCATTATAAGTTTTTTAAGTTTTTCATCTGATATTTATTTAATTTAGTTGCCAAGGCAACATTTCTAATTTTTCAAAGTTTAAGTGTTTCATCTAATATTTATTTAATTTAGGTGCCAAGGCAACATTTCTAATTTTCATTTGAAGTTTTATACGTTTTTCATCTGATATTTATATCAGTTAGTTGCCAAGGCAACATTTCTCGTTTTTGTTTAAATTTTTCATCTAATATTTATTTAATTTAGTTGCCAAGGCAACATTTCTAATTTTCATTTTAAGTTTTTTAAGTTTTTCATCTGATATTTATTTAATTTAGTTGCCAAGGCAACATTTCTAATTTTTCAAAGTTTAAGTGTTTCATCTAATATTTATTTCTGTTAGTTGCCAAGGCAGGATTTATAATTTTCGTTTAAGTTTCATGTGTTTCCGTTTTTAATTTTTTTTAATTTTATTTTTTATTTTTTATTTTATACAATTTATTAATTACATTTTTTTTTTATTTTTTTTTATTCTCTTTTTATTTGGAAGAGCAAATACCCATCACATACATTAATCACAACTTTGGTCATTCAAGTACATATGTAAGGGTGGATTCAGAATGTTTACATGAGATTGTCCACATTGCCCTTCTGAAATTTTATTTTACATACTACTACGTATTCGTGTTTAAGTTTTTCATCTAATATATATTTCATGGAACGTCTCTCCAACGCTCAGATGGTCCAGGTCTTCAAGACCCCTGTGAGAAAGGTCAAACGGACTCTCTGGGAAGCATGTCGAAGCAAGCGAGGGAAGACGTGACCGCGAGCGCACAGGTACTAAACGGGTGTGACTTGCCCACATTTCCATCCATCTCACTGTAGCTGTTCTGAAAGCGCTGTGTGTTTTTCAGCACGCACTGCGACTGCTGGCTTTCCGTCAGATCCATAAAGTTCTGGGCATGGGCTCCTTAGCGGCCTCTAAAGCCGCCGCTCGAAACCGCAAGAGGCGGCGAGAGGCCAGCGACCCCGGGGAGGGAGAAACCGACGGGAAGAAGGATAAAAAAGAGGATTCCAACCATCCTTGAGATGTCTGCGTGATCTTCTACGTCCTCTACAATGTATAAATATCACTCAAAGAGGAAAAAATAGCACTTCATGGTTCCGTTTTTTCAAAAGGACAAGAAATGGAAAAAAACAATAGTTCCCCTTTTATGATGTAATACGTCGTTCTATTACATCTGAGCTGCAAATAGGCCGAAATGCTCATGCGGTTCAAACCGACATATAAAATAAACCGAGTTACTGAACCATTGTCACGTTAGCTCTATTAGGCACTTTCACATATTAATGGCACTTAATTAAAAGCTTTAATTATCTCGACACAGGCCAGTCTTTTTTATGTTTACATCAGATATATAGTGGGGCCTAAAAGTCTGCGAACACATTGAGATTTTAATTTTTCACACATTTCAACGTGTAAATAAACACGTTTCATGATTTCGAAAAATGTACAACAATCATTGTAACAAAATAAGAAATATTTCAGATTCTGCACTGAACTAATGAAACGACGGCGAGTTGATAACATTGAATATGTAAACGGAGGGTCATTTACCGCAAATTGTTATAATTTGATTATAAAATATATTTTTTGGCGGGGAAAATGTAAAAGCTTCAGACTTTTGGATCCCACTGCATATAAAACAAAATATTTAGATATATTTATAAATATATAAATCAGTTTTATTCTATATAATATTATTATAATGTATTATATAATAATGTTATGTATGATGTGAATGCAAATAAATGAGTTGTATCTTTAAAAAAAAAAAGACGTTTTTAAAATAGGTAGTTCACTAATAAGCTGTTTAAAGCGACACGAATCAGCTTTGTGTGGTTGTTTATTAACCCGACACTGGATTTATACACGTTTAGGTATCAGATCTGAACCCGCTTGAGGGCAAAAATGCACCAAAATAGACTCCGCTATCGTTATTTTTATTTGCATACTGAATAATCGCTCATTTCACAGTGAGAAGACAGGGTATCGACGCGTTAGCTTCGCGAGTCTGTGGTTCTTCACACGTGCCTGCGCTAAAGATTTAAAGTACTTGAAGTGTGAACGAGAAGGGGAATTTACGGTTCTTCATATTGCAATATAATATAATGTAATAATACCTCTCTATTCTTAGGTTTTTTATACAAAGGAGTAAAGATTAGCACATTTAAATTGATCGCCTGGATTATGTTCTGCCACCTGTTTCAATGTATAATGCAATCGGCATTTGTAAATGTTCCTGCTGAGTGTTTGTTCTCGTTTTGTAGGACCGTGAAAAATGATATTGTGATCTTTCTTTTGGAATATCGGTGTAGTGCTGCTTAACTAAATAAACAGAAAAACCATCGGGCTAAACTGTGTGTGTCTGTTTTGGCTCGAGTTGAAGCTGGTCAGCTGGGGGTTTTTTCTTTTCTTTCTTTTTATCTTGTCATAAATGGGGTGGAAAAACACGTCAGAGCTGCGATATCAGGAGGAAGTGAGCTCGTGTGTGTAATAACCCTCTGATGAGTGTGTAACCGCTCACATGGACTAAGACACAAGCAACACGATCTTCTGCCACCCGAACCAAGTCCTGCTGGTGAAAGACCCTTGGAAACATCATTTAGGTCGGTTGACATTTTGTGCATTTAAGCATCTTCATTTTAACTACGTTTTGGGTTTTTAAGGTTAAGTGGTCAATTAGGTTTAGGTTTTTTTGGACCATTTTTCAACATTTTAAAAGGCTTTTTTGCAGTCAAGGGGTTATGTAGTGTGACATTATTACAAATTATTGTAATATATATGTATATGAATATTATTGAGGTTTTTTAATAATCTTTTAGCTTTTTTGCAGTCAAGGGGTTATGTAGTGTGACATTATTACACATTATTGTAATATATATGTATATGAATATTATTGAGGTTTTTTAATAATCTTTTAGCTTTTTTGCAGTCATGGTGTCATGTGGTTTTACTTATTTTGTGTATTGAGGGTTTTTAAAATAAATTATTTGGGCCTTTTAGCTTTATTGTTTTGTTTTTTAAATGTGGTGTGAGAAGTTGGGACTTTTTTATGTGTATTGATTTTTTTAACAAAAAACGTATTCAATTCAATTCAAATTTATTTGTATAGCGCTTTTCACAATACATATTGTTTCAAAGCAGCTTTACAGAAAGTGCATTTCAGAAATGTACATAGAAAAAAATTCAGTTAGTTATTCATGTATTAATTTAGGGCATAACGTATCGCCGGCGTTGAGTCGTCTCTTCACAAGCGTCGAGTTTTTTGGGCCTATTTTCCACCATAAATGTGACTTTTTTTATTAAATTTAAGTGCATGGAGTTTTGTAAATGAACTTTTTGCATTTCTTTTTTTGTGGCCATGTGGTGTGAAGTTATTTTAACATCTTGAAGCTTGAGGTTCTGCAGAGCTGCTGATGTTCGGTACTCTGTAAACACATGGACATGGTAAGCGAGACGTCTTGTTAAATGTCTGAAACCTCGATGTTCTTCTCACATCTTTAACTTCTTACTCTAGAAGAAATGGACGGCAGGGACGCAGTGCGTCGCCAAAAAGGAGCACTGCAAACCTAAAGCGGGGGCGATACCGTACCACAAAGGCGACGTCTTGACTCTCGTGGGTCCTGGAACGGTAAAACAAGCTACTTTCTTTCTAAAAACATTCTCCTATACAAGGTTACGTTCACACAAAGAGCGATGACAATAATAATCGTGCTAACTCTACAACAATTAGCAGTTATAACGATGATAACACAGAGAAACTACATTGTCTGAATAACTTTTCGATCGTTTTTTCATGATTGATGAAAATGGACGAGCGGTTAAAGAGCGCGAAAGCAGCAGATAATAATAGCGCGCACTTCCGCTTAAAGCGGTGCTATAATTCTCTTTTCACAGGATGTTAAAGTCTCTGATGTCCTCAGAGTGTGTGTGTGAAGTTTCAGCTCAAAATACCCCACAGATATTTATATATAGCATGTTAAAGTTGTCACTTTTTGAGGGTGAGCAAAAACGCACTGTTTTTGTGTGTGTCCCTTTAAATGCAAATGAGCTGCTGCTCCCGGCGCAGGGGGCGGAGCTACAACAGCGATCTTCATGATTTACATCATGAAAATTTCAAAAACTTTTAGCCTCTTATGTTCAAACCGGAGTCAGACAATGATTCTGTCATGATAATCTATAAATCGCGTTCCTGGGGGCGGGGTTTATGTAAATTTTAGGAAGCTCTTGTAATTCCTACCAGTTGTTTGTTGTAGGCCTTAAAAAGCTATTTCTTGTAAAGCAAATATCTCCCTTTGCTTTGAACTTTGAGCGTTGTAACTTTACAGATGTTGTTTATGCTCAAACAGCAACATTACACACTGACTAAAGCTAGAAAAGTGAAATCATAATCAACCACCCCTTTAAAATAATCTATGTTTTCGTCAGTTGGTGTGGACGGACCTTAAATATAATTATAAATATAATATATTATATATTTTATAATAATAAGTCCACACCACAGATATAACGATGATACTTTTGGAGGTTTTTTTTTTTTTCCAGCTGATTAAGGAGAAAAAACATTTACAGCCAATCAGAATCCACCGAGCATTTAAAGCTACAGGCGCGCGCTTAAAGGAACAGTTCACCCAAAAATGAAAGCAAAATATCCATATTATAGTTTATAACATTTTAAATATGGATATTTTTCTTACAAAAACCCATCACTTCGCTTCAGAAGGGCATTTATTAACCCACTGGAGTCGTACTGATTACTTTTATGATGGATGGACGAGCTTTTTTGGCATTATAAAGCTGGGAAGAGCCAGGGTATTTTTAATATAACTCCGATTGTGTTTGGCTGAAAGAAGAAAGTCATATACACCATGGATGGCTTGAGGGTGATGGACATATGGGTGAACTATTCCTTTAATAATCAGAACGGTATTAAAGGGTTAGTTCACCCAAAAATGAAAATGATGTCATTAATGACTCTCCCTCGTGTCGCTCCAAGCCCGTCAGACCTCCGTTCATCTTCAGAACACAGTTTAAGATATTTTAGATTTAGTCCGAGAGCTTTCTGTCCCTCCATTGTAAATGTGTGTACGGTATACTGTCCTTGTCCAGAAAGGAAATAAAGACATCATCAAAGTAGTCCATGTGACATCAGTGGGTTAGTTAGAGTGTGTTGAAGCATCGAAAATACATTTTGGTCCAAAAATAACACAAACTACGACTTTATTCAGCATTGTATTGTGTTCCGGTTCTGTTGTGGATCCGCGTTCAGTGCCGCCGCTGACGTAAGACGCTGCTGACGTGTGTCTGGTGTGTGTGTGTGTGTGTGTGTGTGTGTGTGTGTATTCCGGTTCTGTTGTGGATCCGCGTTCAGTGCCGCCGCTGACGTAAGACGCTGCTGACGTGTGTCTGGTGTGTGTGTGTGTGTGTGTGTGTGTGTGTGTGTGTGTGTCTGGTGCGTCCGTGTATTCGGGTTCAAATAAATATGGCTGGGCAAAAAACTGCAAGTCTTCCTCTGTGTGGAAATCCTTAGACATGTTTGAGAAGATTGTTTTGTTTCCAGCGTGCGTCTCCCTCAGACTGTAAACGAAGCTCGGGCGCACCAGACACACACACACACACACACACACACACACACACACACCAGACACACGTCAGCAGCGTCTTACGTCACACACACACACACACACACACACACACACACACCAGACACACGTCAGCAGCGGCACTGAACGCGGATCCACAACCAGAATACACACACACACACACACACACACACACCAGACACACGTCAGCAGCGTCTTACGTCACACACACACACACACCAGACACACGTCAACAGCATCTTACGTCACACACACACACACACACACCAGACACACGTCAGCAGCGTCTTACGTCACACACACACACACACACACCAGACACACGTCAGCAGCGTCTTACGTCACACACACACACACACACACCAGACACACGTCAGCAGCGGCACTGAACGCGGATCCACAACAGAACCGGAACACACACACACACACACACCAGACACACGTCAGCAGACACACACACACACACACACACCAGACACACGTCAGCAGACACACACACACACACACACACACACACGTCAGCAGCGTCACTGAACGCGGATCCACAACAGAACCGGAACACACACACACACACACACACACACACACACACCAGACACACGTCAGCAGACACACACACACACACACACACCAGACACACGTCAGCAGACACACACACACACACACACACACACACGTCAGCAGCGTCACTGAACGCGGATCCACAACAGAACCGGAACACACACACACACACACACACACACACACACACACACACCAGACACACGTCAGCAGACACACACACACACACACACACCAGACACACGTCAGCAGACACACACACACACACACACACACACACACACACACACACACACGTCAGCAGCGTCTTACGTCAGCGGCGGCACTGAACGCGGATCCACAACAGAACCAGAATACACACACACACACACACACACACCAGACACACACACACACACCAGACACACACACACACACCAGACACACACACACACACCACACACACACACACACACCAGACACACACACACACACACACACACACCAGACACACACACACACACACACACACACACACACACACCAGACACACACACACACACACACCAGACACACGTCAGCAGCGGCACTGAACGCGGATCCACAACAGAACCGGAACACAATACAATGCTGAATAAAGTCGTAGTTTTTGTTATTTTTGGACCAAAATGTATTTTCGATGCTTCAACACACTCTAACTAACCCACTGATGTCACATGGACTACTTTGATGATGTCTTTATTTCCTTTCTGGACAAGGACAGTATACCGTACACACATTTACAATGGAGGGACAGAAAGCTCTCGGACTAAATCTAAAATATCTTAAACTGTGTCCTGAAGATGAACGGAGGTCTGACGGGCTTGGAGCGACACGAGGGAGAGTCATTAATGACATCATTTTCATTTTTGGGTGAACTCAAGTTTAGCTTAGCTAATTTCAGACATATTAGAAATGCACTGACTTTTCATGCTGCCAAAATATTTATGGATACCATGATTGTCACATCTAACATACTGTCTGACAAGTTGGGGTCAAACTAACAGTTCATCATTAAAGCCATTAGCAACTCTTTACAAAAAAAACTCTTAAAGTTCTGGACCAGAAGCCTAATAGTTCCCATCATTGTATAATTCTCATAAATCATAATCTGTTATGCTGGGAAGATACAAAAACATCTGTTTGATCCACAAAATTAAGCATAATACCGCTCCAGCTCCTTTCAACTCATTTATAATCCAACGCCATAACAACAGTCAGAATACCAGAAGCACCACACGAGGTGATCTTATTATCCCATTTAGAAAAAGCACATTCGGTCAATTATCTTTTTTTGTTAAAGCGATACAAAACTGGAATTCACTGCCCATTACAATCAAAAATATACATACGTATTCCACTTTCACTAAACATCTTAAAAACTGGCTGTCTGACAATTACAGCTGCACACACTAACTTGACAGATGTGGTGTGTATTGATGTGACATGACATGTTATGTCCAGTATGGGCCTTAATGTGGCCTCTGTGTGAATAGTGTTTCGTGTTATATTGTTTTACTGCATGAATTGTTGCTGTGCTTTTGTAATCTGTGTCTGCTTGTTTGAATTGTGTGTCACACGTTTCTTATGTCTGTCCCATTTTGATAAGTCCTGCTGTAAATATAATTGTAATGTATTTTATTGATGTATGCCTATTGACAACTGGCCGGGGACTACAGCTGGAAATTAGCCGTAGAGGCTAAAGCTGCTCTTTTTCTTTCAAAAAGGGACTGTCCACGTTATTATAAACTAAACTGACCCTTTAAGCACTGGTGTGGACCGTAACGCTCATCGTTCTTCGTGTGAACAGATGTTTTCGTTAAAATATGTTTTCAGAGAAAAGGAGAATACAGAGCCAGACATAACACAACGGGAGAGGAAGGGCTGGTGTCGGGTTCAAACCTCCGGGAACGAGAAGCCCTCCGTATCGACCCGAAACTGAGCCTCATGCCGTAAGTGTCCAGCCTCTGAGTTACGAGCTGGCGTTGCTCTTCTACACTTGTGTAGAGGATGTGGTTGATGTGAGAGGGCTGAAAATAGGCCGACGGCTTCTCTGATGCTCCTCAGATGGTTTCACGGCAAGATCTCCGGAGCGCAGGCCGTGGGCAAACTCAAGCCCGTGGAGGACGGGCTGTTCCTGGT
The DNA here is from genome assembly GCA_029959095.1 of Rhinichthys osculus. Taxonomy (NCBI): domain Eukaryota; kingdom Metazoa; phylum Chordata; class Actinopteri; order Cypriniformes; family Leuciscidae; genus Rhinichthys; species Rhinichthys osculus. Next base: position 2,117,104 of record JARWKJ010000020.1, on the reverse strand, counting down.
GCGCGAGTCGGCCCGGCACCCCGGAGACTTCGTGCTGTGTGTGTGCTGCCACCAGAAGGTCTTCCACTACCGCGTCATCTTCCAGAGCAACAGACTGTCCATCGACAACAAGGAGTTCTTCTACAACCTCATCGACATGATCGAGGTGCGTCAGCGGCTCACTTTACCCCGCGCTCTGCTATCTCGGTGTCAGTGGCGCGTCCGGGCTGCTGGTGTCTGTGGTTTCAAGGGGAAGCAGCAACTCTAAAACTAGTTTGAGGTCTTAGTCAAAAGACTTCTGGGTACTTTTAAAGTGGCTGTGTGGTGTGACATACATTTTAGTTGTTTATTGTTATACATTTCAACACTTTTTTTCAGTTTTCACAATTTTTGTTCCCTTTTAAAAAATTTTGCTGGCAAGAACTTGCAACTTATTATAATTTTATTTATGTTTGAGGGTTTTTATTATTTTTGGGCTATTTTTGATCACTTTTCAGCTGTTTTTAAAGTGGCTGTAGGTGGTGACATTATTATTATTTTATAAATGTGCATTCATCATTTGAGTTTTTTTTTTTGGTTTGTAGTTTGTGGTGATAGTCAAAAGTATCAAAAAGTTAAAAGTATATTTTTGAGTACTTTTAAAGTGGCTGTGTGGTGTGACATACATTTTGGTTAGGGTATTTCAATTAATTATTTTTTTCAGTTTTCACAATTTTTGTTCCCTTTTAACATTTTTTGCTGGCAAGAAGTCATGCAGAGTTGCAACTTATTATAATTTGATTTGATGTATTGAGGGTTTTTATTATTTTTAAAGTGGCTATAGGTGGTGAGATTATTATTTTATTCATGTGTGTTCATCATTTGTAAATTGTTTGTTTGGGCCTTTTTTTCACATTGAGTTTTTTTTTACACCATTTATTTCCACCTTTATTTTTTCTGCAGTCAAAAAACATGCGGTGTGAACAAATTAGTATTTTATATAATGTGCATATTAAGTTTTTTTTTTAAATTATTTTATTCTGTCCCATTTTTGATCACCCTAGTCATTTTTATTGTAGTTTTTCATGCGTATTTGTTTTTTATATACATTTTTGGGATGTTTTTCACTTTCACATTTCATATTACGGTTTTTTGGGGGGGGGGCGTTTTCACCATTTTTAATCAATTCTGACTTTTTATCTCACAATTCTGACTTTATAACACGCAATTGCGACTTTATATCAATCAATTCTGACTTTATATCTCGCAATTCTGACTTTATATCACGCAATTGCGACTTTATATCAATCAATTCTGACTTTATATCACGCAATTCTGACTTTATATCTCGCAATTCTGACTTTATATCACGCAATTGCGACTATATATCAATCAATTCTGACTTTATCTTGCAATTCTGACTATAACACGCAATTGCGACTTTATATCACGCAATTCTGGCTTTATATCACGCAATTCTGACTTTATATCACGCAATTCTGACTTTATATCACGCAATTCTGACTATATCACGCAATTCTGACTTTATATCACGCAATTCTGACTTTATATCTCGCAATTCTGACTATCTCACGCAATTCTGACTATCTCACGCAATTCTGACTATATCACGCAATTGCGACTTTATATCACGCAATTCTGACTTTATATCACGCAATTCTGACTTTATAACACACAATTGCGACTTTATATCACACAATTGCGACTTTATAACAATCAATTCTGACTTTATAACACGCAATTGCGACTTTATAACAATCTATTCTGACTTTATAACACGCAATTGCGACAATATATCAATCAATTCTGACTTTATATCAATCAATTCTGACTTTTTCGCAATTCTGACTTTATATCACGCAATTCTGACTTTATATCACGCAATTGCGACTTTATAACAATCAATTCTGACTTTATCTCGCAATTGCGACTATATATCAATCAATTCTGACTTTATATCAATCAATTCTGACTTTCTCGCAATTCTGACTTTATATCACGCAATTCTGATTTCATATCACGCAATTGCGACTATATATCAATCAATTCTGACTTTATAACACGCAATTGCGACTATATATCAATCAATTCTGACTTTTTAACACGCAATTGCGACTATATATCAATCAATTCTGACTTTATAACATGCAATTGCGACTATATATCAATCAATTCTGACTCTATAACACGCAATTGCGACTATATATCAATCAATTCTGACTTTATATCAATCAATTCTGACTTTTTCGCAATTCTGACTTTATATCACGCAATTCTGACTTTATATCACGCAATTGCGACTTTATAACAATCAATTCTGACTATCTCGCAATTGCGACTATATATCAATCAATTCTGACTTTATAACATGCAATTGCGACTATATATCAATCAATTCTGACTTTATAACATGCAATTGCGACTATATATCAATCAATTCTGACTTTATAACACGCAATTGCGACTATATATCAATCAATTCTGACTTTATAACACGCAATTGCGACTATATATCAATCAATTCTGACTTTATAACATGCAATTGCGACTATATATCAATCAATTCTGACTTTATAACACGCAATTGCGACTTTATATCACGCAATTGTGACTTTTCACGCAATTCTGACTTTATATCACGCAATTCTGACTTTATATCACGCAATTCTGACTATCTCGCAATTCTGACTTTATAACACACAATTGCGACTTTATATCACACAATTGCGACTTTATAACAATCAATTCTGACTTTATAACACGCAATTGCGACTTTAATTCTGACTTTATAACACGCAATTGCGACTATATATCAATCAATTCTGACTTTATATCAATCAATTCTGACTTTTTTGCAATTCTGACTTTATATCACACAATTGCGACTTTATAACAATCAATTCTGACTTTATCTCGCAATTGCGAATATATATCAATCAATTCTGACTTTATAACACGCAATTGCGACTATATATCAATCAATTCTGACTTTATATCAATCAATTCTGACTTTCTCGCAATTCTGACTTTATATCACGCAATTCTGACTTTATATCACGCAATTGCGATTATATATCAATCAATTCTGACTTTATAACACGCAATTGCGACTATATATCAATCAATTCTGACTTTATAACACGCAATTGCAAATATATATCAATCAATTCTGACTTTATAACATGCAATTGCGACTATATATCAATCAATTCTGACTTTATAACACGCAATTGCGACTATATATCAATCAATTCTAAATTTATATCAATCAATTCTGACTTTCTCGCAATTTTGACTTTATATTACGCAATTCTGACTTTATATCACGCAATTGCGACTATATATCAATCAATTCTGACTTTATAGCACGCAATTGCGACTATATATCAATCAATTCTGACTTTATAACACGCAATTGCGACTATATATCAATCAATTCTGACTATCTCGCAATTCTGACTTTATAACACGCAATTGCGACTTTATAACAATCAATTCTGACTTTATAACACGCAATTGCGACTATATATCAATCAATTCTGACTTTATCTCGCAATTCTGACTTTATATCACGCAATTCTGACTTTATATCACGCAATTCTGACTTTATATCACGTAATTCTGACTTTATATCACGCAATTCTGACTTTATATCACGCAATTGCGACTTTATAACACACAATTCTGACTTTATAACACGCAATTGCGACTATATATCAATCAATTCTGACTTTATCTCGCAATTCTGACTTTATATCACGCAATTCTGACTTTATATCACGCAATTCTGACTTTATATCACGCAATTCTGACTTTATATCACGCAATTCTGACTTTATATCACGCAATTGCGACTTTATAACACACAATTCTGACTTTATATCACGCAATTCTGACTTTATATCACGCAATTGCGACTTTATAACACGCAATTCTGACTTTATATCACGCAATTCTGACTTTATATCACGCAATTCTGACTTTATATCACACAATTCTGACTTTATATCACGCAATTGCGACTTTATAACACGCAATTCTGACTTTATCTCATGCAATTGTGAGAAAAAAAAGTCAGAATTGTGAGATAAAGTCGTAATTATCTTTTTTATTTTTCATTCTGTGGGGGAAACAAGCTTCCATAGCTATTTGACGTTACATTCATTTTTTTTCTCTTGTTTTTGAAGGATGAAGTATAGTATCATACACTGATTTAGCATTCTGAAAAGTCAAGTCTTCTCTAATAGACACTGCATCAGATTCCGCCAATGTTGTGAAGACTTTATTGAAAGGTTTTATTTCTTGCTCGCGGCCGGTGTGTGTGTGGTTGCAGTTCTACAGCAGAAGTCAAGGCGCTCTCGCTACGGTTCTGCTGAAGCACAAGAAGAAGGAAGGCACGAAATCTGCCGAGACCAAGCTGTTGAAATGTAAGTGTTTATGCAGAAGAGCTCCAGGTATCCTCTGAGACCGAGCTCCAGCAGTGTAACGTGTGCGGTGTGTGTGTTCCTCAGCCGGCTGGCTCCTGGATCTGTCCAAGCTGACGGTGGGAGAGCTCCTGGGACAGGGAGAGTTCGGCGGTGAGCGCTTCTGCTGTAATGTGCAGTGTTGTAGTTGTGTTCTCTCAGAGAGCCACTAGAGGGCAGCACTTGATCTGCAGTATACACTGACACACACATCACCTCTGCTGACACACGGACACACACATCACCTCTGCTGACACACGGACACACACATCACCTCTGCTGACACACGGACACACACATCACCTCTGCTGACACACTGACACACACATCACCTCTGCTGACACACTGACACACACATCACCTCTGCTGATACACTGACACACACATCACCTCTGCTGACACACACACACATGCGGACGTGTGTATAGATGTTGTGGTGTAGTGTCCGACGGGTCTCTGCTGTTCTGTCCAGCCGTGTTCGAGGGAGAGTACGCCGGCCAGAGAGTCGCCGTGAAGAACATCAAATGTGACGTCACGGCTCAGGCTTTCCTCGAGGAGACGTCGGTCATGACGTAAGAGTGTGTGTGTGTGTGTGTGTGTGTGTCTCATGCTCATATTCACTAATTTAACATCCTCTTGTGCAGGAATCTCCATCATAAGAATCTGGTGCAGTTATTAGGGGTGATTCTCCACAACGGGCTTCACATCGTCACCGAGTTAATGACCAAGGTACTGTCAGAGGAGAGTGTGTGTGTGTTCTGATGAGTGTGTGTGTTCTGATGAGTGTGTGTGTGTTCTGATGAGTGTGTGTGTGTGTGTTCTGATGAGTGTGTGTTCTGATGAGTGTGTGTGTATGTTCTGATGAGTGTGTGTGTGTGTTCTGATGAGTGTGTGTGTGTTCTGATGAGTGTGTGTGTGTGTTCTGATGAGTGTGTGTTCTGATGAGTGTGTGTGTGTTCTGATGAGTGTGTGTGTGTTCTGATGAGTGTGTGTTCTGATGAGTGTGTGTGCTGATGTGTGTGTGTGTGTTCTGATGAGTGTGTGTGTGTTCTGATGAGTGTGTGTTCTGATGAGTGTGTGTGTGTTCTGATGAGTGTGTGTGTGTTCTGATGTGTGTGTGTTCTGATGAGTGTGTGTGCTGATGTGTGTGTGTGTGTTCTGATGAGTGTGTGTGTGTTCTGATGAGTGTGTGTTCTGATGAGTGTGTGTGTGTGTTCTGATGAGTGTGTGTGTTTGTTCTGATGAGTGTGTGTGCTGATGAGTGTGTGTTCTGATGAGTGTGTGTTCTGATGAGTGTGTGTTCTGATGAGTGTGTGTTCTGATGAGTGTGTGTGCTGATGAGTGTGTGTTCTGATGAGTGTGTGTTCTGATGAGTGTGTGTTCTGATGAGTGTGTGTTCTGATGAGTGTGTGTTCTGATGAGTGTGTGTTCTGATGAGTGTGTGTTCTGATGAGTGTGTGTTCTGATGAGTGTGTGTTCTGATGAGTGTGTGTTCTGATGAGTGTGTGTGCTGATGAGTGTGTGTGCTGATGAGTGTGTGTTCTGATGAGTGTGTGTGCTGATGAGTGTGTGTGTTCTGATGAGTGTGTGTTCTGATGAGTGTGTGTTCTGATGAGTGTGTGTTCTGATGAGTGTGTGTTCTGATGAGTGTGTGTGCTGATGAGTGTGTGTGCTGATGAGTGTGTGTTCTGATGAGTGTGTGTGCTGATGAGTGTGTGTGTGTTCTGATGAGTGTGTGTGTGTGTGTTCTGATGAGTGTGTGTGTGTGTGTTCTGATGAGTGTGTGTTCTGATGAGTGTGTGTTCTGATGAGTGTGTGTTCTGATGAGTGTGTGTGCTGATGAGTGTGTGTGCTGATGAGTGTGTGTTCTGATGAGTGTGTGTGTGTGTGTTCTGATGAGTGTGTGTGTGTGTGTGTTCTGATGAGTGTGTGTGTTCTGATGAGTGTGTGTGTTCTGATGAGTGTGTGTGTTCTGATGAGTGTGTGTTCTGATGAGTGTGTGTTCTGATGAGTGTGTGTTCTGATGAGTGTGTGTTCTGATGAGTGTGTGTGCTGATGAGTGTGTGTGCTGATGAGTGTGTGTTCTGATGAGTGTGTGTTCTGATGAGTGTGTGTGCTGATGAGTGTGTGTGTGTTCTGATGAGTGTGTGTGTTCTGATGAGTGTGTGTTCTGATGAGTGTGTGTGTGTGTGTGTTCTGATGAGTGTGTGTTCTGATGAGTGTGTGTGTGTGTGTTCTGATGAGTGTGTGTGTGTGTGTGTTCTGATGAGTGTGTGTGTGTGTGTTCTGATGAGTGTGTGTGTGTTCTGATGAGTGTGTGTTCTGATGAGTGTGTGTGTGTGTTCTGATGAGTGTGTGTTCTGATGAGTGTGTGTGTGTTCTGATGAGTGTGTGTGTGTTCTGATGAGTGTGTGTGTGTGTTCTGATGAGTGTGTGTTCTGATGAGTGTGTGTGTTGTCGTCGCAGGGGAATCTGGTGAATTTCCTGCGCTCGCGAGGACGTTTCGCGGTCAGTGTGTCTCAGCTGCTGCGCTTCGCACTGTAAGCGCTCACACAACTACACTGACTCATGATATAACATGGTGTAACATTAACATTGACATCGTCTTAATACAGTAAATCAATCCAACATTCAAATGTAGAAATAGAAATGTCGTATTTCACTCGAAAATCAGAAGAAATAAGAAATTACATTAAAATCAAGATTATATATTTTTTGCTTTACAATTAATAAAAAATGTTTCCTCTGTTCTCATCACCAAAATGCAAACATTGTTTAATAGTACATTACTTTGAATTTAATGAGAATCAATGATCATTTCAAAAAGTCAATAAAAATGTCCAGACACAGGATTATTTTTGTTTATTTTCCTTTTATTTTTATTATTTTGTATTAAGGTAATGATCATTTTATTTGAAAACAATGTATAGCCTTTGTTCTTAAAAAAAGTGTGCTATTTTTGGTATTATGTTCATAAGAATTATTTTATTTTATTTATTTCAAGTTTCATTTTATTTATTTATTTTCCATTAATATTATTATTTTTATAAACATAATGAGAATTTTATTGTTATTTTAAAACAATAGCCTTTACTTTCTTATTTTGAGCTATTTTAGGTATTATAATAGTAATAATTAATTTCTATTTAGTTATTTATTTTTTCATTTATTATTATTATTTTATGTAGTGAGATTTTGCGAAAAGATATATTATTTTCTTATTTTGTGCTGTTTTTGGTATGATGACAGTAAGATTTATTTTATTATTATTTTTTTTAAATGGCCTTTTAAAAAATTGACTTTTTATTTTTCACCATTTTTGGTGTTATGGTGGTGAGAATTAAAATTTTTACTTATTAAAAAAAAGCTTAATTTATGTCTGTGCAAACATTTAGAACATTTAAAAAATGAAAAGGTGAAATGTGACATTAGAAATGAGCTTGAAAAAGGTGACCATGTGACTCAGGGACTTTGGCTGTGTGTGTGTGTGTTTCCCTCAGAGATGTGTGTGAGGGTATGGAGCACCTGGAGTGTAAGAAGCTCCTGCACCGAGACCTCGCCGGACGAAACATCCTCGTGTCGGAGGACGCCGTCGCCAAGATCAGCGATTTCGGTCTAGCCAAGGTCAGTTCAACGGCAACCGACAACTCCAAGCTCCCCGTGAAGTGGACGGCACCCGAAGCCCTGAGGAGCCAGGTGAGAGCGCTGGAGGAACATCAACATTAAAAGTGAACCTTTCCCACGTTCATCTTTCTTCAGTGTGTAATGTTGCTGTTTGAGTTCTTCTCTATATCAGTGTCAGTGATTCTGAACTCCCTGAAAGTTCAGAATCCCTTGTAGTCTTTCTTGTTTATTAGTCTCTCCAGGTTTCTTATTAGCCCCGCCCCCTTGTTATCTTGTTTAGCTTGTTTAAAGACCCACTCCGATGAAAATAATGTTTTTCTAGGTGTTAACATGTTCTTGTGGCATTTTTCTGATGTTAGAGGACATATCTTGAGAAAAATAAGCTCAAAGTTGTATTTCTGAGTATTTCTACATTCAAATGGCTGTGAATCAGTAGCAGACGCTAAAATGCCGGCTAAAATCGACTGGAGTTGTGACGTAGTAACTCCACTGGGCGTCTCCACACGCGACGTCTTGGAGTGAAATAATGATCGGTGATAACTTTGATTAACTTCGGATAATAATAATTAACGTGTATATAATACTGTTGCCCCACCGGTATTGGGGGTGTAAGCTAGCGGGAGAGACAGAGCTCTCAGCAACGGGCAGGGGGAGGGGCGTCTCCGTGCCAACGGCTCCGCCCACAACGCAGAGGCGAATTGCTAATGAGCAACTGCCGCTCTGCTGAAGCGAAGTCCCAGAAAACGGCACAGGTTTTGTGATTTTGGCTAAAAATGGCATAATCATAACTTAAAGACCACTGGGAATGTTTAAAAATAGCTCAAAATATGATCGGAGTGGGACTTTAAATACACAGACAAACAAGATAACAAGGGGGCGGGGCTAATTAGAAACCTGGAGAGACTAATAAACAAGAAAAACTACAAAGGACTACAAAACATGGCACAGAACAGGAAATAACAAAAGTCCACACAAGACAAGGAAAATACAACACAGGAATCGTGACAAATTCGCTGATTTCACGCAGCCGCCATTTTGAAATCGGTGGGAAGAACCCCGGAAGTACAGATAGACAACAATGCCTTGGACTACCAACCTGAGGCTGCTGCCGCGGTTTACACTATTGATGTTAATATCCAATATAGGATATGTATATAGTTCGTTCCTGCTTCTTTTTTTACTCTCTGAATTATATATATAAAAAATTACTTTATTTATAAATTAATTTCACTGTATATAGTCTAAAGTATGAAAGAAATGTATGTACAGTTTTAGAATAACTCATTTCTACATTGAACACAGCAATACGCCATCGCATTCGCGACTCTCCTGTGATTAAAGGCGGCACTCCCGGGTTACTTCCCACCGGAGCCTCGCTTTCGATTTCAAAATGGCGGCTGCGTGAAATCCGCGTATTGTAGTCTTGAGTTTCTTCCGGGAACACGTCACAATATTCCTCATTTAAATAATTCATACGCAGAATAAAGGGGCGGGGCCTGGTTGAGTTAGTTAGTAGTGTGTTAAACTGGCGGTTATGGGAAGGGGCGGGACATTTCCCAAACACACTCGAAGTGCTCGACCAATCACAACTGATCCAGCCGACCAATCAGAGCACAGTGTGCTTTTCATAGAGACAGGAAGTAAACAGAGCGTTTCTGCCAGACTGGGAAGAGAGGAGCCGCAACAATGGAGAATATGAGGAGAATAATCCACATTCAAGCAGGAAAACCTGTTCTAGTAGAGCCTGAAACTACATGAAGGCATTTATCGACAGCTTTATAAGTGAACTCTGTTCCTGTAGAAGTTCTCCACTCAGTCGGACGTGTGGAGTTACGGAGTGCTTCTGTGGGAGATCTTCTCCTTCGGGCGACAGCCGTATCCCAAGATGGTGCGTTTCTTTCCCTCTCACTATAAAGATATTTTGGTAACACTTTATTTTGATGGTCCCTTTTGAGCATTCTGTTGACTACAAGTAACTTTCATTACACTGACTCTCATTAGAGTATTAGTAGACCGTGTGCGTAATAACTCTTTATTGTGATCCTCCTCCAACAACAGACATTATACTGAGGATAAGTAACTTTACAACTGTCAACTTATTCTGACCCAAACTCTACCAGTCTACTAATACTCTACTAATACTCTAATGAGAGTTAGTAGACATGTAGGTGCAACGTTACATGCAGGGCTTGACATTAACACCCGCTAACCCGCCAAATGCGTGTGTATTTCAGCATTGGCGTGTAACGCAGTCACTCCTACTAGCCACTTTGGCGGGTTGAATTTTATCTAATATACATTTTTCAATTGTAGTCTTTTAAAAAGGCATCTGAAATAATAAACTATGTGCAATCTAGTGTTGGCAGTAATATTGTTTTTTCAATACATATTGATACTGAAATATCTGAAACTCTTCCGCAGAATAGATACAAAAGACACCAGCTGTGTGTTCTTGCTCTCTAATCTCTCCGACAGCGAGTCGACACACCAACCCTTTACTCGTTTTATTTGCTCCGGATGAATATTGTTGGTGGTTCAGGGCTTGAATCTGGCGAGGGATTGCGCGTATTGAGCACAATTTTACTCATTACTGCAGATTTTGTACTCACACACACCCAGAGTGTGTGCACATAAAGTATATTGGCTATAAAACAGCATAATGGGTCCGTGCGTCAGGTCTTAAAGTGACAGTAGCCTAATATACCGGCTGCCAAATTATGAGATGCTATTAAAAATATCTATATGGTAGTTATTCCCTATGGTATCGGTGTCCAAATTGTGGCCAGTGAAAATGCTGAGTGGCTAGTAACTTTGGAAAACCATTAGCCACAGTGGCTGGTGAGCAAAAAAGTTAATGTCAAGCACTGGTTACGTACCTAATAAAATATTTAGGTTGTTGTCTCAGAATAACCCCCGACAGGGTGATCAGGATGGTCTTCGTCACCCTGAAGCAGTTTATTCTGAGATAACAACCGGCTGGATGTACATGATCCTGCTTATTACACGGATACTTGCCACATAAGTAAATAATTAGACACAAAATCTTGATCTGAGTCTAAATATTTGATTAGGTCTTTAAACGCAAAGCTTCCGCGGAGAGAGCCGTTGCAGCGGCGAGTTCAAACCAGACGGACATCTTCAATCAAACTTGTATCTTATAATCCAACCGTGTACAAAACAATAGTCACAAAATGGCCGCCGCTGCGTTTGAAACAAGAGAGAGCGAGTCCACGATACTGGATGGCATAATTAAATAACTGTATGCAAAATATTGATTCGACTGAGTTTTTATATTCTATTAGCTCACCAAAAGCAAAACTTCCACGAAGAAGAAACGCTCCTAGCAACGTACAGCGCTGACTTCAGTGACCTGGTCCGGATGAGCCTGAGTTTCTGTCTTCAGAGGCTGTTATCTGGGAATAACACACCGCTGGATGGAGCTATTGACCAATCAGAATCAAGTATTCCACAGAGCCGTGTAATAAACTTACTATAGACCCCTTTTCAGTTAGTAAACACGGTGACGTTTTTTGTGGGCGGAGCTTAGGTGGAGGCAGAACTAGAGATGCGCGGATGGGCTATTATTTCATCCGCAACCGCATCACAAAACTCATCATCCGTCCGCCATCCATCCGCACCAACGTTTTTGACCAATTTTCAAAACCGCACCCGCCCGCCATCCGCTGATTGCTGATGACAGCCGCGAGACTAGAAAGCTATCAGAATATCAGCAGTGAACTCCGTCTCCGATCGGCGCGCAGGGACTAAAATAAATAAATAGCCTAAATTAAACGCACTTTGGCAAACCTGACCTTAACTGATAGGCTACTGTACAATATTTTCATTGTAGCCTAATAGAAAACGCATTTTGTGCTATTATGGGGCGCCAACAATGTTATGTGACAGTTCTCCATTACGGACGCGAACACTCTGTGAAAGTCTTTTAGTGCCGCTTTCAGAGACCTCAAACAGAAGCACAAAGCCTTTCTTTAAAGCGAATTTCGTTTTGTATTAATTGTATCTTAATTTTAATCCATGTTTCATTAACCAATTTCCTGGATTTAATAAATAAAAAGTAAATAGTCTATCTTGATTGTGTAGGCTATTTTTCATTATAAAATATTAGGCTGTGTATACCGACATGGATCAATTATTAATATTAGGTTTCATCTGTCTTTTGTAGTTATAGCTGATGGCGCACCAACAAACAAGCACTGACTTCGGCATTTCTTTAATATCGAGGCTCTTATATGATTGCTAGGCCTGTTGATGGTATAAAATGAATTGCACTGTGCCTGAAAAAGACGCGCTCTCCGCTCTCTTCCCGTGCATTCAAAATTAACGGGAGTCTTCAGAACAGGCTCGTCCAGCGTCAACAGCACCGAACTTAGCTCCAACGTCTGGGCCACTTGGTGGAATCCTTTACCAGAATTTTTTTTGGTTGCAGGTATAGTCAGATAACAATATTTAACAATGTATACATATATTTTTCATTTGATTGGTTCAACCGCCCGCCACCCGCCCGAATTTAATTAAAATATTTTTTTTCGTCCCGTCATCCGCCCGATGCGCGGTTTATCCGCGGCTGTAACCGCCAACCGCGCATCTCTAGGCAGAACGATCCCTCTGGCCGCTTCACTAACGCTAGTTTGCGAGTTTTGTTAGCTTGTTTTTTAACAATGACTGGAGAAAATCCGATTTTATCTTAATGTGCAAGGTCACTCAGTGTCCAGGACCACGATTGTTATTTGCAAAAGTTAATTTTAACGGACGGAACCAGATTGGCTGACCCGTACACGCTCACTCAATGGATGGACGATCTGACAGGATTAACGTTAGCGCTCCCTCCGGTTGAGTGGCCTGTAGTAGTGGGAAGTTCGGATCATTTACTGACCCGGATCTTTGAGTCTCGTTCAGCAAAATAACGAATCTGTTCGAGTTATTTCGTTCATTTCAGCATAATATAATTAAAATGGCATGTTAAATATCCAAACACATCTAGTACTTACGAAAATGTCGGCGCAAAAGGGCGGGGTCTATAGAGCTTATGTAGCCCCGCCCCTTTTCAGCGCTGCGCTCGTTGTCTTGTGTCTGAACTGCTCGTTTTAAAATCTTCCCGGTCGACTGACATTTGTTAAGACATCTGCTTTAAACATTACAATCCTCATGATAACGTTCGTTAACTTTACATTAAGTAAATACACTTCACCAGCGAATCACTACAGCGATGCCATAGAGATACAGAATGTGTGAAAGGGACCATCAAAATAAAGTGAAACCCGATATTTGTCAGTCTCCTTGTTAACGTTTCTCTGGTGTGTGTGTGTGTGTCAGTCGGTGCGTGAGGTGAGGGAGCGTGTGGATCAGGGATACCGCATGGATCCGCCGGACGAGTGTCCGCCTCAGGTGTACTCCATCATGAGCTCGTGCTGGGACAGCGACCCGAAGAAGAGACCAGCCTTCCACAAGCTCAGAGACACGCTGGAGAAAGAGCTCGCCAACCTCACGTCTGCATAGCCACACTTAACCTGTTACTCAGCACACTTTATATGTATGTTTGCGTGAGGCTTTTCACCTCAAAAATCATAAGATGAGTTATACTTTAAATTGCTCTTTGACATGTCTGTACGTGCGGCTGCTTTAATCTCTCTCTCACAGTCATGACAGATGTGCGCACGCGCAGTGATGTCAGAGTGGGAGGAGCCTCGGATTCATAGAATAAAGGGGCGGAGATTATTGTTTTATTGCATTGTATTTGCATGACAATTAATAACATTACTTTTCCTTGGAAGTTGTTTGTTTTATGTAATATTAATTATTCTCTGATTTTAATCTGATTCTCTAATATTACTGATTTAGTTTTATATATATATTATTTTAATTATTGATAGACTGTAATACACTTTTTTTTTTTTTTTTTTTTTTTTTAAATGGTAAACAGTACAGGAAGTAATACCACAATGTTATACGTAAAAAGTATATTTTACATATAAATTGAGGTATTCTCAAAAGTGGTTCCTATTACTGTAGCATTATTATTGATTTAGGTTTTTAATTATTTTTATTATAAATTATTTGAATTATTAATAGACTGTAAAACATGTTGTTAATATTATTATTATTTTATTTAAATTAGTAAAAAATTAAAACAGTACAGCAAATAATATAATTTTGTAAATAATTTAGCATTAAATTTAGTTTGATTATTGGATTTGCTCCGTTTATTTTATGTGATTTTGTGTGTGTGTGTGGAAATGTGCTTAATTGTCATGAAAATAATATCACATTACAATAGTCTTAAAATATGTTCTGGTGTTCAGTTAATTTTGGGGTGAAAATGACTGACAGGTTTCACCCGAATGCCTAAAAGAGTTCAGTCCTCAATGAGGTCCTGTAGAAAACGAGACTTTCTGCTCATATGCAATCCAGGAATGTATGTATTTATTGTAACGGCAGTAATAAACACACGGAAATGGATTTTCCTAAGGAAGTCTTGTGTTCTAATCTTGATTTCTTGTTGAGGAATAAAGTGGTCACAATCCATTATCCAGGATTAGTGTCCGGATCTCCAGAATCCAGTCATTCTCCAGCAATATGTCCAGATTAATGCAGGAAATCTTGCATAATGGCGGCAAATTTCCTTACGAAACTACAAATCCAGTTGATTTTGAGTGAAAAGCACGTCATGCCAGTAATGACTCAAAGGCTCATGGGAAATGATTTTGAATGTATTTCGGCATCTGTCGTCGATGATGTCATTGGATTTGTGTTGATCTGTCACCCGTGAGACTGACGGCAGATTGAAGTTCCCGTCTTTATTCCCTTTTAAAATCCTCAAACGGGATGACGTGTAATTCTTAAAGATGATTTTAAACGGCGAGGAGATGATGATGACGTCAGATGCTCAAATTACTCGTGTAGAAACCGTGTCACATGTAACGTGAATCACTATCACCGAATATAACTGAACATCAACCCCAAAAATAGCGCTGTTTTGCTTTGGTAAATCATCATTCTGATATATATATATATATATATATATAATGTGTATATATATATATATATATATATATATATATATATGCTATATATAATGTGTGTATATATATATATATATATATATATATATATATATATATATAATAATTATGACATATATATATATATATATATGTCATAATTATGAGATGAAAAGTCAAAATTATGACATACGTTTAGAACTTTTTTTTTCTCTCATTCCAAAGTTTTGTCATGATTTTAACGGTCATAATTCTATACTTTATCTCATAATTATTTATGACTCAGTATTCATTAATTATGATGTTTAATTGTGACTCATAATTATGTTTAAGTTTTATCTCATATTTATAACTTTTTAATTTTGACTGTCAGTTTTTTACATCATAATTTCTATTTATCTTTCTCAACTTGTCGTTCTTTTTTATTTCATAATTATGACTTTGTATGCCATAATTGTCTTATGTTATAATTGTGACTTAGTATGTCATAATTTGATCTTTTTAATCTCATATTTATTATTTTGTCGTCATTTCTGCTTTGTCAATTTTTATATTATATTTCAACTTATCTCAGTTTCAACTTGTCATATTGTCAACTTTATCTCATAAATATGATTTAGTATGTCATAATTATGGCTTTTTAAAAATAATTTGAAACATTTTACAGCATTTTGAGCCACTTTTCCTCTGTTCCCGGGCCTGTGTGTCACAATTACAACACGTGATTGTTTTTCCTCTTATTATTATTATTTTTTTTACATCGTTGGGTATATCAGTAATGATTCTCTAATGTATATATATTTTCAACTTTTACATTTATTTTAACAATTATAATTGAGTTTTTTTAGCTTGTCCCTCAATTTATTGTCCACCCTGTTATTTTTTTACTACTTTCTCTTAAATTAAAGTTGGAAAAATGTAATTACATCATATCATAAAGCTGTCATCACTTCTTTGGAGGGAAAATATATATATTTTTTTTACCAATTTTATCTTTCAAACTTGGTCAGCCTTAGTACGTCCACCCTGTTAAGGAAAATATGAAAAAAGTTAGTAGAAAAATCATATCTTTACAGTTTTAAAGACTATGCAATTCTTAATCTGATAAACCATTAGCTTGTTTTGGCTGATTTTAGATCAGAATGTCCACCCTGTTAAGCATGAATAATTTAATAAAATCAGATACTAATAATTCAGTGACAATGAAAATTTACTAGAATATCAATAATGTAGTTAAAAAGTGAACAAAAATGTATTTTGGGCGTTTGCGTCTTGATCTTCCATTTCATTTATTTTGTTCAATAAACGGTTACATTTATTTACCCGAGCTTGACCAGAATTATTTTTCAAATGTTTTACATCATGACTACACAAAAAAAAAAGGGATTTTCTGCATTTTATGATGGTCAAAAGGCACAGAAAACCAGGAATGACTCTATAATGTGTGTGTGTAAATGTATTTGAAAACAATGAAGACAAACACAACCTTAAAACACACCAGGTGAAGGAATAGTTAAGCGTACATTTTGTTCATTTTTTTATGACGACTTATATTTGTCTCTCTGTCTCACAAAAAGCTACATAGCTCACAAGTCATATGAGCTACTGTTATGAGTCTTTTTAAAATCATTTTGTCCTTTATGGAGCTTGATAGTCATCACTATGAACTATTGTTGTATGGAAAAGAGCTATAATTAAAATTCTTCAAAAATTTCACCTATTTCGAGTTCGGAAAGACATGAGGGTGAGTAAATTTTCTCCCTTTGTATTGCCCTTTATGTTTTTACATATACTTGCAGCTGCTTTAATCTCTCTCTCACAGTCATGGAAAGATTTGCCCAGTGATGTCAGAGTGGGAGGAGCCTCAGAGCCTTATAGACTAAAGGGGGCGGAGAAGATGTTTGACTGACAGGCGACGCATCGAATCAGCCGATTAATGGTGTAAGTACGTCAGCGTATCCCAAGGAACATCCGCTTTATCAGTGCTAAGAGTATCAGATTAAGTGTTAAGGAGGAAAGTTTAACCTTGCTCTTCCCGGGCTGTGAAGAGGCTCTCGATAGCAGGAGCGTCTTCTGATCCTACAGGGGGGAATCGGGGACAAAAACACTAATTAAGGACATGAAACAGTCACTGACACCGCAAAAACCTCTCAAATCTATTAAAAACACTAATAATCAACAGTGTAAAACAAGATTGTTCCATTTTCTAACATTTATTTGACGTTTTTTTTATTAGTGACTTTTTATAGCATGTCGCTATGTGGTTGCTAAGGTATTTTATTTATTTTTAGCCGGTTGCTACAGTCACTAAGGTGTTTTTTTAGTATGTTACTATGCGGATTTGAGGAATCATTCCTGTTTGGTGCACAAATATCTGGACGAGTTACACAGCAAAAGTTAGTGTTTAGTGTGAAGCGTTTGATCACTAATATTAGGTATGAGCTCTAGTAATAGCGACGCTTGATTTTGCCAAGACATCATATTTTGTTGATCCTGGAACAATATTCCTGTCCGAAAACACATACTCCTAACCCTAACCTTGAACTTATCCTGAAAATCCGAGTGAACGGATGTAGAAGCGTCTAAGTTGTAAGCCTAAACTTGACATAAAGTGTAAACTTGACCCTCAAATCTGATTAGTTGGTTGGAGTGTAGATCCAGAAATATGTTGAATATGTTGTTCTTGGTGAAATCGCATGATTTGGCAAGAGCCACTGATTACAAAACCACCTAGACAATTATTAGTTCAGCAATTGACATGTGCGACGCATCTTACTATGCAATTGAACACTAGTAATTGCGTTGGTTTTAATCGGTTAAAGAGTTAAGTTAATTTGATTAAACTAGCATGCATTTTAAGTCCCGTCTGTGTTAAAGGAAACGAAGTGCTGAGATTTGTCCAGTTTTCATGTGAGAGTTTGCCGATGATGAAGTCTCCATATGGTGGTTTGGTTAATCGCTGTACAGGTGAACTGCACGTAGTCATGGTCGACAGAGGGGTCTTATGTGCTAATCTACAGATTACTGAAAGAAGTCAGGAGAACAGGGACTTGAAGGAGGGATAAACGCATGTCAGTCATTCTGAACAGGATGGGTTCATTTCGGGTCTCATGCCACGCCTCATTTTTAATTTGGGGCCAAATTTAATCATGTTTTACCAAGCGGCAACCTTCCCGTCTCTCTCTTGAATCCGACACGGAAGAGACTTAAACTGCAATTCATCGACTGGTGGCCACTAGAGACAGGCTGCAGAAGAGAGTCAATCTATGATAATTCTATGATGCTGTGTATGATGTATTACCCACTCGGTAGACATAAAGCCTTGTTTATACTCGACGCGTCCGCACGAGCGCGAGTCTCCGCTGACTGCGCGCGGACCTCTCCATATGGACGAGGCGTTTATACTTGACGCGCTCGCCGTTGTGCTATTCTGTGAAACGACAGGGGGCGACTCGGAGTAATTCTCCTCTAAACCACCAGGAATCAGCAGTGAAGAAGTAGTTTGCCATTTATTAGTAGTTTATTAATTTCTGATTCATATAAAAAGAGTAATAAATGCAGTAGGTTTATTGCACTTTCACTGCATGTAAACTAGTAAACAACTGAAGCCTTATTGAAGAGTGTTTAAACCTTAATTTCATCAGCAGGGCTTACTTCTGCTAGTGTAGGCTTATTTTGTAAATGTAAGCAGTTACTTTAGACAAGTGCAAACTGGGTGCTTAATGTAAATGTGTTCCTATTCACAAAATGAGAGGCTTTTATGGTCGCCCATCAATGCAAATGTCTCTGTGTATAGAAGGATCATAAACATGGTGGTACAGACATACCAGTTCGGCCTGATTCGGCTCGAAGTCGTTCATCTTCGGATGCGGCGCCGCGCGCGATGTTACAAAAAGTGCCGTGCACACCGCCAGGCGAAATGGGGTCTTGCGCACCCAACGCGCACGACCGCCCACACCGCAATGACGTCATTTTTGCCGCGCGCACTTCGCGCTCTTGCGGACGCGTCGAGTATAAACAAGGCTTAACTCTACACGATAACGTTGGCCGGCTCCGATAATAACAAAAGCACATGCGCAGCGGTAGAAAGCGGGAGGAGGCGCCACGCAAGTGAGTTTTTTTTTTACGACAGTGTTGTGAAATATACGCCCCACAGCTTTAGGGGGAGAAAACATGCGACAACAAAAGTGAAAATCACCGAAGAAGTTGCCAAATTCCCCTGTAATATGCCCAACTTTATAGCAGAAAAAAATATGTTTATAGCCTGACAAAAAGTGGTTTTGGTCTATATCGCGAATTTTGCCCTTCATGACGACTGTGAGGGAGGTGAATGTTTTTATAACTCATCCTTTTAAATTATATTAGGCCTTAAAGGAACACTCCGACTTTTTGGGACTTTAGCCTATTCACCTTATCCCCCAGAGTTAGATAAGTCCATACATACCTTTTTCATCTCCGTGCGTGCTATAAGTCTGTTTGACGCACCCACCGCTAGCCTAGCTTAGCACAAAGACTGGATGAACGAACTCTCTGCTCCTCACCACGGCTCGTCTCAGGTGCTGCGGTTATTACTCCGCCCAAGTGGCAGTGCTTCGCCTTCAGAGAATATAGTTCCCAGTATTTATACGGTTAAAATATGTCTGTGTCTCATGTGACTTTGTTTTTTGTACTCTCTGTGACTATACAAATCACAACATGTAAATAGGAAAATGTTTGCGCTATTTTGTCACTTATTTGGATTAGTATGCTAGCTGCAACCATTTACATCCAGTCTTTGTGCTAAGCTAGGCTAGCGGTGGGTGCGTCAAACAGACTTATAGTGGCGCTTCATCCTGGTGACTTACATGTCACTTCACTATTCATGCTAATAAATGCAAATAGTGCGTTTCCACAGTGGCTTCAGTAACCTAAACACTCCAGGCCTCTAGGTGTCAGTGTAAGTGAATGGTAACCGATATATCGCTAACAACACATTATATTATCCTTTAGCATATAGCATTTGCTTTTGCCGTTAAGTGTCAGTGCATGTCCAAGGCGACTGATATATTGTTAACTGTGATTAGCATTTTCCATTAGCACATCGCTACCTGTACATTTAAAATTTGCTTTTGTTCCATGAAACGTGTGCGACAGCCAACTTTCTGCCTCTTGTCTTTCTCCCCTAACGAAGAGCAGACATCTTGAAATCGCATGACTAGCTGAAAATCACTCGTTTCATCCTAGTGACTCCCGTGTCATTAGAAATACACTAATCATGCTATTGATTCCTAATATTGCATTTTCGCAGTGGCTTCAGTGACCAAAAAACTCCAGGCCGCAAGGTAAATCGAGTAACAAGGCGACTTTTATATCATTAACTGTGATTAGCACTTTCCGTTAGCATATCGCTATCTGTCCATTAGCATTTGATTTTGTTACACGAAATATTGTGTGCGACAGACAAATCTCTGGCTCTCGTCTTTCTTGCCTAGCGAAGAACAGACATCTTGAGATCGCATGACGAAAACAATAGCCAAAAAACTCTAGGCCGCAAAGTGGCGGTGTAAATCAAAAGCGAATGTTATATCGTCTACTATCCATTAGTGTTTTACATTAGCATTAGCTGGGTGTTAGTGTAAGTCCAAGGCGACGGTTATCAAACTAACCATTAGCATATAGCATTTGCTTTCGCTGTTAGGTGTCAGTGTAAGTCCAAGTCAACTGTTATTTCGCTAACTTTGATTAACATTTTCCATAAGCATATTACTATCTGTCCATTTGCATTTGTTTTCGTTAGACGACATGTTGTGTGCGACAGACAAATTTCTGCCTCTATTTTCTCGCCTAAAGGAGAGATCTTGTGATTGCATGACTAGCTGAAAACCACTTCATCCTGATGACTCCCATCTCACTAGAAATACACTAAGAGTTGCTAATAGTGAATTTCGGCTGTAGCATCAATAACCAAAAAACCCCAGGTGGTAGTGTAAGTCCAAGGCGAATGCTATATCGCTAAATCTCCATTAGCATTCGCATTCATCTCAGTGAATCTTATTTATGGGTCAGGTTTGCACATCTAATGCCCATTAAATCAAACCTGAAGTTTTGTGGATTTAGTACATGCCTGTTGAGGCTAGCATCTATAGCTAATGTGCTCATCAAAGCTGACACAATTCACATCTCAGTTAACCTGTTGTTTTCTTGGGCACACAAATGTTTTGTTCAGTCCAATCTTTCAAATTAGCAATTGCAAGTAGCAAGTCATGCTAAAAACTGGGATTTAAACCAAAGGTCATTAGATACATAAAAACAACACTTGTCAAGCATGGGTTCTTATTTTGGAGATTTCTGGATTAGGATTCACCAAATCCATTTTACTCGTAATTATCATGCGTATGAAGGCTGGTGTTAGTTGTACTGGTGATCAGTGTGAAATGCTTTAATTACACAAAATGTTGTGTACAACAGCCAACTTTCTGCCTCTCGTCTTTCTCCTCGCTTCCCCCCGGTGAGCTGACACAGCTCCTCTGCGTTAGCTGCTTTGCGTCTAATAGGATCAGAGGGCTTTACGTTGTCATCTGATAAACCTAATCCTCTTGATAGCTGCGCTGCACCTTCTGAGCCAATTTGTACTCAATTAGCGTAATGAGGAAACAAGCGCGGAGCTTCAGGAACTGCATCAGCGTGATCGAATCGTGATTGTGTCTCTCACCCAATCCCATCAAACATCAAACCGAGAACTCGTTGATCGTTGACAAGAAGTCACCTCTCTCCTGAGATGCCTCTGTGACCAGACCGAAAGCCTGGCTCCAACACAGGCTCATTGGAAAAACGTACCTGAGGCAACATTTTTGCTAAATCGGTACCAATACGTACATAGTATTACAGTTTCTAACAGAAATGAACACTAGAGGCTGTAAAATAGCAAGCACTTTTAATCGGTTTCACACACACTATGATGATTACAGGGGCAGATTAGGAATTAATGAAGACTTGTTTTCAAGCACCTCCTTGCACAATTATGTTATGACCTCAAAAAAGTTTTTTTTTTTTTACCATAGTGCATGATTTGTAAAAAAATATATATATATTTTGGAGTTTGCATCACTTAAAGGGGTCATATAATGCCATTTTTGAACAAGCTAGTATGATTCTTTAGGGTCTAAATTAAAAGTTTGCAATATACTTTAATTACAATTCTCATTAGTATTGTAAGAAAACAGTTATTTTACCTGGTCAAAAACAGCTCTGTTTTCAGCACGCCGTTTCAGTGCATAGGCCTATGCCTTTAAATGATAATGAGCTTTGCTGACTCCGCCTCTCTGTTCTGTGCGTACACCGTTTGTAACACAATAACACAATAACCATAACGCGTTGTTCAGTATAAACGTGGGATTATGAATTATATTGAGAACGCCATACATAGAAAACATGCCGTAATGTACCCTGAGTGTAAACCTTAGACGCATTCATTGTGAAGCGTGCAGCTAGCGATTTGCAAAGATTAATATAAATATTAATATAAAGTTTAGTAAAACGTTACACTCACTTCAGTTGTTTTGGAGGTTCAGCAGGAACACGAATAGCTGGTACCGATCCTTTTTTCATGAGCAGCTTCTTAGCAAAACCAGCTTTATACTGACCCTCGTTTACAGATGTAGATGTAGTTTTACAGCTCGGGTACGAATCCTGTGAAAGAAGATAAAAGAGATCAAAAGACAAGAGTTCAAAAACAAGCTAAAATGCCATGGTTACATTTGTGAGCACATTAACGCAACATATTTTTCGTTAGAACGGTTTTCTAATGAGCCTGGGTTGCCTGGATCAGTGGTTCTCAACTGGTTATCCAAACACCCTACCACAATTGTTTATTGTACAAAATTGAATTCTGACATATTCAATCTCTGCCCATGGTTGCTATGCAGTCACTCGAGTGTTGAGGTTTTGTGCATGTGCCCAATCAAACTCTAGAGTATTTTAACGCAATTAGATTTTACTCGGAAGCCAGTCAAACATGGGACAGGTTGAGGAAACTTCTTCCAAGTAAAACCCAATTGCACTAAAATACTCTAGAGTTTGATTAGGCTCATTGCCTCTGACGTCAAAAAATATATACGTAGGGAGATAAATGGCGATAAGTAGGAGGATTGGAGGATGAATAGATGGACAGATTCCCATTCCTTTCTAGGAATGCAGGGATCTTGTGTGCGTAAGAAGCTGTCCAGTGCAACTCCAAGCTTTCCAGGTATTTTCTAACTCCGACCTTTCGCTAGTTCTGATCACTAAATTGTCTTTTGAGGATTGACTCTTGCTCACGAGACTTAGACATCTATCTGGCAACGTGTACGCAAACATATGTTTAAAGTCAGCCTTCGCTTGAGGTCTTTCATGCGTGTTGGCCACGTGCACTGGCTTTAACATTTGGCTGAGCCGAGGTTTGATGGATTTCAGTGAGATCCGAGAGGTATTCGCAGTCCATTTACCAAAATTTCAGACCATTTCTTCACCCTTAATGGCTCATCCTGGTTCTGTACTGCTTACGATTCACTAACGCTGACCCAAAACAAATGCAGTGATCGGGCACCTTCAACGTATTTCAAGACTTCATTGAGATCAGAGCATTCATTTGGTCTTCATATGCTCTCCCTATGATTGAGTACAACATACAAAGTGAGATTTTAAAGACTAGTGTCTAAAAGCCTTAGAAGCTTCACTCAGTTTCATATTGTCAGATAAATGTTTCTACTGTATATTTAATCGAAATTATTGTTATGGCTATATTTGATGCAAAAGTATAGTTGAGTAAATATTAGCAAATATGTCATAATTTACTGCACTGGTCATTTGCAATAAGATCATTTGCATGGATTCATTTGAAAGCGAGCGAGTTAATCTTGTTCCGAGGTCATATCTCTTAATAAGCACCGATCACTCCTGAGTTTGCCTGGGTTAACTCTTTAATGAGTTGTTAAATGAGTCTGCTCTCTTGTCGTTTGCTTTAATTACTCGGCTAATTATTCCTCATGCGATAGTATTGAGTATTTACTGTAATACCCGCTGTGATGATGCTTGTAGTTAACATAACAATCCAAACACGCAATCTTTGTGCCGGCGGTCAATGTCTGATGTTATAATCTAAATGTAATTTTATAATAATTGAAATTGTATTAAAATTTGATAATGTAATTTGACAAATTTAAACATTAGTTAAGTATAAGATTATGACAAAAATTATAATTGTCAATAAAAGCTTTCTAAATAACAATCTTTTACTTTACGACAGGCATCAGTGAAAACTTTCAGTTCATCCTTTTGTCTTTAAAACAATTGAATTTTGTAAAGGAAGGAGAAACGGCTTCATTAGTGTCGCCCTCCTCCTGTGGGGTGAATTCAAGCTCCATTTAGAGCAATTACTTGAGCAGAAACCGTCTGTCAATCATTCTTAAGGGGGAAGAGTCCCAATTAATGAGCTCCTGTAATCCCTTGCTATTATTTCCCTTCTGAAGAGACACACACACACACCAGCTCTCTGTCCAGCGGAATCCACTGGAGAATTTCTGTGCATTCGTACATGTTTTCATGCTTAACGTGAGAGCGCTCGAGGTGGGTTGGGGCGTACAGTAGCAGACGGAGGCGTGTTCATCACCCGTATGTGACCCTGCTGCCGGCAGAAACAGGTGGATGCGGGTCAGACCGGAGACGGAGAGCGCAGGGAGCATCTCGTGTCAGAGGTATGTCCCGTACCGCGGTCACTCTGTCCTGAGGAAACTTTCTTTCTTGGGTTTTGACTATAGAATATAACGTTTATAAATGCTGTTATATACATGTACTTTTAAAGATTCAAGTTATGATACCCACATGTACATACATTACAATTCATATTTAATACATATAATACGTTTATTTAATAAATATTTAATTTTGATTGGAAATATTAACAATTTTAAAAATGTCGTTTTCTATAGAAACTCAATTTGAGGGGTTTACACATAGCTATTTGAATCTAAAATATGTATTTTAGTTTATAGGAGGAAAGTCATTAACATAACCTTGATAATCTGACAAATGCAAAATGAATGTTAATAAAAAACATTAGGTCCCACTTTATATTAAGTGGCTTACATAGAAATATAAGTACAATGTACGTATTGTGTTCATGTTGTATCGTAAAACACTTTTGTTGCTGTTAAGGTGTGATACGGGTAAGGTGTGTGTGGTATGAGTAGGTACAAGGGTCAACAGTGTAATTACAAATGTAGTTACATACATTAATTAAAGCTGTAATTACATGCAGATATTTTCAAAATATAAGTACAATGGAAAAAAATGTATGTACACAATAAGTCCAGTGTATCAAACTAATAATTTCAATGTAAGCACATTGTACGTAAAGCCACTTAATTTAACGTGGGACCAAACAGGATTTGAATGCAGATACTACAGTATATTGTTTGTTGTTGTATATATTTATCTTTTTATGTTCATACACATATATACACATTAAGAAATTTGCAGGGGGGAAAAACAGCTGAAAGTGAGAGGACATCTTTTTTTGCAGAGTATATAAATATTAATTGGCACTAATATTACTAAAGAAATTGCCTTATTTAGTGCACTTGTTGATTTTAGTCTCTTTTTGATGTGTTCAACAAGGTAAAACCAGTGGGTTTTGGTCAAGTGGTTTTATCAGTTGGACGTCCTCATTCCAGCATTCGAATGCATTTGTCACTGGACACCATGAACATGGTGGATGACAGCTGTCTTTCGCCCAGTAACTTCCACGAGATGGTCAAAGCAGGGAGTGTGGCGATGGGCACCCGTGTCCACAGCATAGATGTCATCCTGGGCTTCAACAAGGACCAGGACCCTTTGCTCAACCCTGGAGGCAATGCTGTAGCACACACAATTGGAGGGGATAGTCTTGAAGAGCCAGGGAAGCAGGATTCACATCACTACGGGCACCTGGCAAGCCTCAGGGACGACTCAGAGCAACCTGCGTTTCATGGTGAGTCCTACATGGATGAAACTAGAGTGTTGTTGAGCCATAAATGGTGTTTATTGCATTACACATCAAGTGCAATTACTCCCTAACAAGCTTCCTGTGATGGTAATAACACTAAGACACACTGTTACTAAACACAGAGACTGACACAAACCAAGTTCTTATGCTGAGACTTCCTGTTGATTTCAAGGCGACGGTGGCAATGCGCCAGGGCATTAGCATCAAGTGTCGCCTTAAGAGACCTAAACGAAAGTCTGACGCGTCTTTCACGTAACTTTCAAAACCAACCCTAGATAGATTGTTACTATGCCATTCATAGTGTTCATTAACTCTATAGATTGTAGAAAGATGGACACTCTATAGACACTATAGGAGATGATTCACCTCAGATGTTTCACCAAAAATGACTGATATAAAGGAAGAAGATTGTTTTGCATCCAATAAGATTATAGCTCTGATCATTTGGTCTAGAATCTTATAAGGTTGAGATTTCTTTTGATGACCGATTGCTTAACGGGAAGCAGGAGATGTCCATTTGTCTTGATTTCAATCTCATTGTTCTTTAGGAGAAACGATATTAAACACATCTTGTGTTTTATGGGATGTTTCTGGCTGTGGTAAAATGGCAGACTTAATTGAATCCAAATATGACAGAGCAATCGCATTTTCACTTTACAAGGCCCTTTCAAACCTGAAAATCATTTGGCAAGGGGGCTCATCACTGGTTCTCATCCCCTTGTGGAATTCCTCTAATCTTCTTCTATCTTAAATAAGATTGCACAACTGTGCATGCCGACATAATCATTTTTCCATTCTGCGCCAATTTTTTTCCCCATTGGGCTCATAATCCATCATGCTTCTTAGTCCTGTGATGAGAGAATCTCTTGCTTGACCCAGAGTTGAATTGTCTGTTATCGTGACTCAGAAGAGACAAGTTGCTTTTGAATGGTTTGGGCATTTGAGATCGATTGTCCTCGTTTGACAGGAGTTGCCAGCAAGTCTGAGCTTTTCTTATTGGACTGTCTTGAATCTGACAGGCGGTGTGGTGATCCTTGAACCAGGATTGACCTACTACCATTGTGCGAGTTCAGTCTATTGCTTGTTAATGATGCTAGCTCCGCTAGCCTAGAACACTTATTCTAGCTTGATAGTTATTAAACATTGTCCTTCTAATGTTGCCAAAGTGAGTTGTGTTGTCATGCTTTGCTTTCTTGTAATCAATATTTAGAGGAGTGTTAACCACTCTAGCTAACCTAAACTGAAAGTGTATTCCGGCAGTCAGAAAGGATACGTTGATTAGCATACACTTTTCTACACTGTGCATTGATTGCAAGGACTGTCACCCAGGGAAGCTTAAACCTGCGGTTAAGTGTCCTACTCAAGGACACAATGATGATAGAGGGTCTTTTCACTCTCCAGTTCATTGGTTGATCTTATCTGGGATTAAACCTGTAACATTTGAGCTACTCGTCAAGCAAGGATATTTACATGTTCTGTTCACTTGCCATACACGTGTTAGCAGTATATGCTCCTTGGGAAACGAACCCATGACCAGGCTCACAGGGAATCTTCACAGGACTCTGCAAAATGTCCTGTATATTTCCACATACAGTTATGTGTTTAAAAAAAAGAAAAGATTCATCACTCCAATGCTTTAAAAAATACATTTTAGAAAATTTGATTCTGCTTGCAGCTAACAAACAAGAGTGTAGTGCTATTTATCGTTGTTTAACACATTTTACTTTCTTTTTAAAAAAATCCATTTCGCAGATTTTCAGCACTGAACATGGGAAAAAAGTCTGCAGATTCCACCTTGGGGCATATCCGTAACTTTAGCATTATGCACTACTAGTTGAGCTACTTGATTCCATCACCAATTTAATGTTCACAGCTTCCACTACTTGGCTTGCATGTACACCATAACACTGTAGCTATTGCTAATGTTAACTTTAGTCAGCACGTGTTCTGATAGTAGTACTTAGAGAGTGTCAACAACATCTTGTGAGGCAGTGAGTGTAGACGAGTTCACCTGCCCTGACGACCAGCTTTTAATTGAAATAATTGAATTAGCTTTCCAACTGCAAGTGTGCCTCTCCAGTTCACCAAGATAAAGCTTTTCCTAGAAATGCAGCCTTATGTTGAGGACACGGGGGTAGAATCAAATGAAGCCCTTAGGTAGATTAGGGCCTGGTCTATGGGGAAACCATCAGGGGAATTAACAGGCTGCATCTGTTCTACTTGGATTACGGGACGGGAAACATTCAGTGAAAGCTATGCCTACCATCAGTGACAATAACACTGCTCTAGTCCAGGTCTGTGTATTGAAAGAGCTTTTGGCCAGGAGTATTATGGGATTAGGATCTCAGTTTTGGAAATACCATATCAGTAATGAATTTACATGTAGTCACCATCCGTAGATGGTGAGATCATATTAGTCATCTTGTCACTACTCAATTTCATTGCAATGTAAAATTGCTCCAGTGGGCTGGTTTTATGCACTAATTTCATAGTGTAATTCTGTCGGAACATCATGTGAAAGTATAACGTGGACTGTCAAGTCATGAATTTTGTTCTTGTGTCACCTGTCGCTTTAGATGCTGATGTATTCTCCAACAAGTGTGACGGGGAGTTGGGCGACCTACGGAAGTCCATCGAGAGTGACAGCAAGTCTCCGGACTCGGCGGACGGGGAGCAGCCCAAGAAAAAGCACCGACGCAACCGCACCACTTTCACAACCTACCAGCTCCACGAGCTTGAGCGAGCCTTCGAGAAGTCCCACTACCCTGATGTTTACAGCAGAGAGGAGCTAGCTATGAAAGTCAACCTACCTGAAGTTCGAGTTCAGGTTTGTTTAAATCATTTTGTGAAATTAAAAGGATCCGTTTCAGAGGAGGCTATACCTTGTCTCTAGTTGTGTTTCGGAAACTGATATGCGTTTCCGCATGAGATGCTGGTGTTCTGGTTTATCCTCACCTAGTTGCTCAACCACAGTCTTGCTGACCAGCTTGCTTTAACTTCTTAACTAGCCAGGCCAAATTAATTGGTCAATTTAAGCAACAAGAGCCAGATTATCCTGCAAGACCATCATGGTCAAGCAGCTTCATTGGGAAAGACCAAGCTTTTCAGTAATGTTACCTAACATGATCCATGGCTTGAATCGAACTTTGGTTGTTTCCCACTAAGTTTGGGAAACAAATAGTCTTGCACAGATGCTTTCTGTGGAACACATAACAGATTGATTATTTAAATCTGTTTTCGTCCAGGTTTGGTTTCAGAATCGCAGAGCCAAATGGAGGCGACAGGAGAAAATAGATGCCAGCACCATGAAGCTCCATGACTCTCCCATGCTCTCCTTCAACCGCACGCCCATGCACACCACCATGGGGCCCATGAACAACTCGCTTCCCCTTGACCCTTGGCTGACATCCCCTCTATCCAGTGCCACTCCAGTGCACAGCATCCCAGGGTTCATGGGTCCTACACAAGGATTGCAAGCGGGCTATCCAAGTCACGGTTTCCTCAGCCCACCCCAACCCATGGCCCAAAGCATGCAGTCCATGGCACCACCTCCATATCAATGCCATCCTCCCTTCACCGACAAATACCCTCTGGAGGACGTAGATCAGCGCAGTTCAAGCATCGCTGCTCTGAGGATGAAAGCGAAGGAACACATCCAGTCCATGGACAAAACCTGGCAACCCATGTGCTAAGACAGGGTTCATCTCTCTTTGACCGTGGGCCTTCATGTTTCTTGGTTACTAATTGGTACTGAAGGTTAATCAAGAACCATGTTTCTTGTCTTGGATGGTTATCTTGATCTTCAGTTCAGAAAATGTTGGGGCACCGAAATGGTGCTAATTGAATTGTGTGCCATTTATTTATTTTTTTGCAACTGGATGTAAAAAAAAAAAAAACAGGTTCCAAGAAAACCAGCAGCTGTTGAATCTGAATGAAGAAAGATTTTGCTTAGCAATTCTGTTCCATATTACATACAGCACACAATGGCATGTTTAACTGTCCTAACAAGTTTAATTGGTTTTGAAATGGTTTCTAGAGCCAGGGTTACTGAAATGTGAATATGAGGGTGTGTTTAGCATCACATGACCTCTGTCTGCAAATTCACACTTTCTCCTTAAGGACTGATCCAAATGTTTTGGGTTGACATAGAAGATAAATATGGCCAATTGTCGGAAAAGACCTCTCACACAGGGAGCTGATTTCATTTCGAGCAATCCCTCATTTTGATCAAAAAGGCAGGGACAGGGGACAGAAATGATTGGTTTGGGGGACAAATTTGTACGCCTCAGTGTTCATTAGAGGCAAAAGCTTATTGACAGACCAATCTTCTGTACGTGCAGAAGAGCAGAAGGGGAAACTATCTGCCGTCACCCGACCATGACTCCCCCTTTGTTTGTGCCAGCTGATCCAAGTCTGATCTTTGTTTTCACTTTTTTAGAGGGAAAGACAATCAGAGACTGTCACTCTAAGAAACCAATCAAAATTATTTTTAGATAAAACACCATCAATGTGCTTAAAGGGTCATTTCATGATTAGTAAGAGAATAATTTACCATCAAAACAGACCTCGCTTACCATCAAAGGACCCCAATTATGATGTCATGTCTCACAAACACGCAAGTGGAATTCACTGCTTATTTTTGAAAGGAAACTCACTCAGTTCATGTTGCCAGAGTTTTTGTAGCAATAAATTGTGTAGTTGTGTTTGACTAATGAAGTTCTGAATAATAAGATATTGACTCCCATGAGGAAGAGTATTAAACTTTCGGGATTATTGAATTACTCAATTAACAAATCTACTAATAATGTTTTAAGTTTAGTTGTGTAAGGATGTTGAGGATGAAGAGTTATAGATGTTTTTCATTGTTTATCGCAGTTCTGTTATGGGGCAATCTATGATGTTTTGGTAACTTGCACAGTTTGAACAACTGAAAAGCCAAAGTTAGACAGCAATAATGACAATCATTAATATGAGTGTGTGCGTGTGTGAATGATGTTATTTCCGATGTTTAAAATGTGTCCTAGATGTTTTCACAATTACCTTTGAACAGATGAATGAATGTCCACAAATATTCTTAAGAATAAACAAATCTAGTTTCTCAGAGCTTTGCTGTTGACTCATCCATTCCTGGAAAGGTTGTTTAGAAGTCCATGTGGTTGAACTATAGGAAAGACTGTCTATTTCATTGCCCCCTCCTGTCTCTGTTTCTCCTGACCGGTGGCGCCAAGCCAGCCTGTTAGGAAGATGAGGTTCCAGTCAATCAGCCTTGAAATGTGAAGGGAGGGGGTATTGGCCTGAGGGTCCGCCTTTCCCTAATTGCCTCATGACGCTGCTGTAAAGGCACATGTTCAGAGTGTCTGGTGCTCGGCTGTATTCATGATGTGTGAGCAATGCTCTTGGACAGATGGGACACTACAGGGGCCACCTGGGCCCCCCCCAAAAACATGTGCTGGGAAAAGAGCAAAAGGGGTGTGAATGTGTGTTCTTTCCTGATTTCACATGATGTTTAGCACAGTCCAGAACGTGTGGACTTCACTTGCATTGGTCCAGATTTTACATTTATACATTAGTAACTACTAGTGTATTAGTACCCAAGTAACATGTAAAGCAGTCTGAACACTTGCGTAGCAATGCCATGGTATAGTGTTTTACATGTGTAAACACTACTTTAATGTACTACTAATGTTAAAATCTGGTTTCAGTGAAAATGCATTAAACAGATGGCATTAATCTTCGTGGGAATATACACTCCTTATCATCTGTTTTGCTGTTGTAAATGCACAGTAAAAAAACCCCCAAAAAACATAAGTACTGTGGCTGAACTTTACGGTGATCAAGGTAGGAAGTATTAGCTATTGCGCGGATGGGAACGGAGGGTGGGAAGGCTGCTCATCATGGTTAATGATGGAGAAAATCCCCCAATTAGAGCTTTTTCCTGCAGGCCAGGATGAGTTCAGTGCAAGGATTAGTGCCCAGGCTGAGACCGAACAGCCACTGACCGCTGCACATCTTGGCACACGGGTGGCTGGGTTGTGGGTAGGCATGCGTTCGGCTGGACTGGCACAAAGGAATCATGGGAAAGCAGCAGTTCATCCACTGCGAAAAGCTTTGTTCGCCAAGCTGAGGGAAATCTGCTGTTTTTCCACTCTCATGCATTGAATGTGGGTCAGTCTGTTGTGTTTAAGGTCCATTTTATAATCTCACGTTTGGTTCACACGTTTGAGTGACATATATTATTCTGGTAGGGTACAACAATAGGAAGCGCCAAATACAAGTAAAACGAGTGTGTCAGAGAGTAATGTTAGAAGATCGCGAGCGCAAAAAGACAGTCTTAAAAAACGCAAACAGTCAAAGAGAAGCCT
This sequence comes from Rhinichthys osculus, assembly GCA_029959095.1. Lineage (NCBI taxonomy): Eukaryota > Metazoa > Chordata > Actinopteri > Cypriniformes > Leuciscidae > Rhinichthys > Rhinichthys osculus. Next base: position 2,084,658 of record JARWKJ010000020.1, on the reverse strand, counting down.
TAATCAGGGTTATCTTATATTCCAGACTGATCTCATGAAATGGCGTATGTATGACACGCCAATTCGTATTTCCATTTTTGGCGTGCTATTAACACGCATAATCGCTTTTCAGCGTGTTTATCAACGCCTTTGACTTAACGTTATATTACTGTATTATGTATATATAAATATATGACCTACCCCAACCCCGTCCCTAAACCTACCCGTCACTGGGGTTAATACCATTTATGAGTCTTCTCCTACCATCCTAGGAAAAGTAATATCGCTCCACAGATGTAGATATAGATTTTGCTTCGTTTCGCTCGGACATTTAACGGCGTACACATACACGCGGAAACACTCGGACATTTAATGGCGTAGACATACACGCAAAAGATTTCGGCGTGGACATACACGCGGATAGCTCAAAATGCGTATAGATAGCACGCCACTTGAATTGAAAGTGGCGTGTATGTTTACGCAAAGTCATGATGTCATGTTGTATATTCGGAACAATACGGTAATAAAAATGCCATCTCCGCATCGCTTTACAACATTTTTAGCTCTCGCCATCTCCGAAAAGCCAAGCTAATGTTGATTCTTGTTTTATTACGAGCTCTATCACGTTCTCTTTTTGCCGGCCGACTCTCAACTGTTCTGCGTTTGTTTTAAAAGGGTGATTCTGCGGAGGTTGGACATTTAGCTGCTCCATGTCAACCTTTCTCACTCATTGTGACAACTATGCTCCCACACCATGCATGCGTAAAAAAAGTAGCTGGAGCAACTTTTCTCTATTTATGGATATATGATGACACACGCAAGGACGTGTGATGAATGCACGCAATTTCCCACAAAAACCATCCCAACAGGTCTAAAATAATAAACACTTATAACAGGCTTTCCATAGTGAATCAGGGTAAGACAGGAGTATTGATGGTGTATTAATTCGTTATTTAAATTTTGTGCATTTTGAACCAAGAAAGTTACATAGTGCACCTTTAAATGCTTGTTTATGCAAGTAAAGCTTAAAACCTTGCAGGTCCAGGACTGGAACTTTCAAAATAGCTAAAAATGCCTCATCATGAACTGACTGGAAAAATGTTGCACAATTTTTTTTAGACAAACATCTGGTAGCAAGATACATAAACGAAAGGTTAATCCATGACCTCAGCTACTAAAATGGTTTCCTCTGAGCGATGCAAAGTCACCGTACTCATGCATGTGATGTTTACCATCTAATCCACTATAAGACTGATTACAGATGCACAATATAACGGTCACAATATCAGTGTTGGGTTATAATATAGGACAGTATATTCCAAAATAGAGTTCAAAACAGTTAAACATCTTTTATAATGAAAATTTGCATTAAAAATCAAGTCTATTTGTTACAATTTGACATTATTATTATGCCAAATATCTCAGTACTGTAATGTGAAAAAAGTGCTAAATTATTAAATGTTAATATTACAATTATACAATTAAAAATAATATTATTATTTAAATTCTGAATCACAGGACACCCCCACAGAGTTACTGTATTCATTAAGAACAATCAAGTCTCTAACGACTAAATTAATTGCATAATCTATTATTTCGCTCCCTCGACACGGCGAAGGCTGAAGTTAACAGGCTGATGGGGATGATGCGTTCCTCGAAGGGGATAATACGGGAAGCGAGCGGAATTAATTGGGTTTGATTAAGAGAGGTTTTCAATGGGACGCGGCTCTTTTCGCATGACATAATTAGAGGTCATGGAGAATGGGTGGGAGGTGGTGGGGTGGATTTGAGAGCTGGCGCCAGTGTTCTTCTCATCAGTGGACGTGAAAAGGGTTTTTTGTCATCCTTTGTAAACATGTGGAGTGCTCATGATTAGTAGGACAGTTGGAAATGAATCATTTAGAGACATAATAACCTATATGGGTGATTCTTCAATTAGGGCACTTTTTCTGACCCCTAAAGGTGATAAAACTATAGCTACAATAGCTTTGAAACTTTTTATTGTTGAAATGTTGAAATTGGCAAGGATCTATACAACGTGTGTTCAGATCAGAAATCGCACTTTTTCATAATAACTTTGAACTGTGAAGAAAAGTTGAACTCTTTTCTATGAGGTATGTTTTGTAAATGTCAGGTTGGGGCAAGTTGTCACACGTGCTTAATATGTGGTAATACAATTTATTAATTTTACTAAAATTAATTTGTTTTTAATTTATAGTACTATTATGCAGTTCATTCATTCCAATTTCTGTTGGGCAAAAATGCTTTTTTCATGATGTTGTGTGCCATAAAAAAGTGTAACAGGTCTCACTTTAACATCCTTTTCACTTTTCACTTTTTAACTACACAAACACATCTGGGTGAATCAATCAGCACTGGCGTCATGTCTATAATCTAGTAATCTGTAATCTGCATGAGAGAAAGGCTAGACGACTGGAAACACACGCTATTAAAAAAACTATATATACCGCCTTCATTTATAACCAGATTAAATGTGAAATCATCCTAAAACTGAAGAGAGTCAACTGTTAGATTGACCTAGTTGTGTAAAGCCACCTGCGGTTCACCACAATGAGCGCCTTGATTAACTTCAGAATATCTAAAATAACTCATATTTTATCTAACATCAACACATAGAATATTTTACCAATCACACTGCTGCGAAATACATGCTCTATCTATGTTATATTCGGTCATGCTCATCATCAATAGTGTTTTTGAATAATCTTCAGAAAGCAAATGGCCAAAAGAAAAGGGTAGTATCCGAACAGTAAATTAAGATGACTTACAAACCAGTTCATTAGTTGTCACCTACAAAATCCAGTCAGCATTAAAACGTTAAAAACTCGTTGTAAGTAACGGCCTCCCGACGGCAGGCGACGCTGTGACGTCACGACTCTTCTGAACGTCACCAAAGCGCATGCGCCGGAGGAAGTGCTCAGTATTCGGTTTCCCGTGGCCTCATCTTGAGCTAAAACACAACAAACTCATGCCGCTATAATGGTCGCACCGGTTTAAAAACGATTTATTTTTGTTTCGCGTCTCAGCGGCATAAGGTATAAATGAATTCCTGGTCTTATACTAGCGTGTAATCGTGAGAAAGATGGATATTTCCACGCCACCAGAAGGTAACAGTGCGCTCGCGCGCGTGAGTGACAGAACTGCAGCGCGAGCGCGAATGAACTGATATTATTATCAAAACGACACTAATAAACACACTCTTGACACATAAGATCAGCATTTACCTCCTGGTTAGTTTATATTGACTGACTTGTGGGGGCAGGATGGCAAATGAAGTAGCTAAATCGTTTGGCGTGTTTTCATTGAGTAGTTTTGCGCACAAAGATTTTACAGTAACGTTAGATGACCAACGATTCCAGTAAAAATACGTTAACGTTACCATATTTTCTACTGTAAAACCGTGGACGCTTGGTATTAGCCGTTGCTGTCGTCACAAAAAGAGAGAAATATAAACAAATGTCTTACATTTGTTTGAAAGAGATCAAATGTTTTTAATTTAGTTAATAATTATTGAAATAACTCGTTATATTAATAAAAATGATATTATATAAATATATATTTAAAAAGTAATATATATATATATATATACATTTTTTTTTTACATTATTTTGTATAGCCTATTGTATCTTATCGTTTTTCTCTGATTTTTCCCATCAGATCAAGAGCTGCGAAATGTCATTGATAAACTGGCCCAGTTTGTGGCCCGAAATGGTCCCGAGTTTGAGAAGATGACCATGGAGAAGCAGAAGGACAACCCCAAGTTCTCGTTTCTCTTCGGAGGGGAATATTTCGGCTACTACAAATACAAACTGGCCATCGAACAACAGCAGCGTACGCATCACATTTATTTTTTACAAACCAGTTTTATTTTATTACTCATATTTTGAAATAGCTTTTGTTTTTATTTTTTCAGCTGTCATTTTATGTTTATATTTAAATGGTTTTAAATAGTTGTATTTAACAAAAGTAACCCTGCTACTAACACTGGGCATTTGTGATGGAAATGTACAGCTAGATTTTACTGTATTGTGTTTATATATATATATATATATATATATTCGTCTTTAAGGTGTGCTTCTCTCCTTTATAGATTCTTCCAGTCATGATGATGAATATAATATGGAAGGTATTTATTAGATCGATCATCAGAAATGTTTAATTTTGCCTGGTATTCTATTCATGGAGTTCTTCTGCATCATCAGTGCTTGAAATGTTTTTTTTTTTTAATATTTTTTTAATATATTTATATATACTTTAACCTGTATAATGAGTAAAAACAGCTCTTTTGGTGGCATTTGCCAAGCATTGCTGTGTCTCACATCTAGGGATTTGATAGTTTTATCAAAGTTTTACCGTTATGCACGTAACTTTCCAGCACTGTGTTTTGCTTTATACATGAATCATGACATGATGATTTTTGTTTAATATTCAGTTAAAATCTTAATTCAAACATAGTTTTTAAGAAAGCCGCAAGCGTTTTTTTCTCTTTGGGTTCTCTCTTGGTTTCTTCTTTTGGTTTCTTTGGAGTCGATTTAGTACCTCATATCCCCATGCTTTCCTTGGCTTAAAATGTTTTCGCCTTCCCGTTTGTTCGAGTTTTTCATGCGACTATCTCCAGACATGGAAAGACCAGAGCCAGCATGAGTGATTTTCTGCATGTGTCTCTGATCTGAATGGCTTTGCGCTGGAAACGCCCATTCAAACGAGAGTCCCGCTTCCCAGTGTTTGGACGTGCTGGCAGGCGAGAGGTGAGGAGGTCACGGCGTACAGTAGGAGTCACGTTCTTTGCGTGTGTGTGTTCTTGTGATTCGCAGTGCTCTGTAATCCTCCGGGTAAAGAGGTGTCCGATGTTCCTGCGTCGATGACGATGCTCGCGCCTCCGCCGATCCCGCCAACGACACCGTCTGTGGATGAGCTCGTCCAGCAGAGCCAGTGGAACCTGCAGCAACAGGAGCAACACCTACTCAGCCTCAGACAGGTGTGTGTGCATACACACACACACACACACACACACACAGATATTAGAGATGCACCGATACTCAATTTCTCCACCGATAGTGATTATTCAGAATGATATTTGCCGATAACGATAGTTTGATTTTCTTAAAGGGTTAGTTCACCCGAAAATGATGTCATTAATGACTCTCCCTCGTGTCGCTCCAAGCCCGTCAGACCTCCGTTCATCTTCAGAACACAGTTTAAGATATTTTAGATTTAGTCCGAGAGCTTTCTGTCCCTCCATTGTAAATGTGTGTACGGTATACTGTCCTTGTCCAGAAAGGAGATAAAGACATCATCAAAGTAGTCCATGTGACATCAGTGGGTTAGTTAGAGTGTGTTGAAGCATCGAAAATACATTTTGGTCCAAAAATAACAAAAACTACGACTTTATTCAGCATTGTATTGTGTTCCGGTTCTGTTGTGGATCCGCGTTCAGTGCCGCCGCTGACGTGTGTCTGTGTGTGGTGTGTGTGTGTGTGTGTGTCTGGTGTGTGTGTGTGTGTGTGTGTGTGTGTGTGTGTGTGTGTGTGTGTATTCCGGTTCTGTTGTGGAAACAAAACAATCTTCTCAAACAGGTCTAAGGATTTCCACACAGAGGAAGACTTGCATTTTTTTGCCCAGCCATATTTATTTGAACCCGAATACACGGACGCACCAGACGCACACACACACCAGACACACACACCAGACACACACACCAGACACACGTCAGCAGCGTCTTACGTCAGCAGCGGCACTGAACGCGGATCCACAACAGAACCGGAACACACTCACACACACACACACACACACACACACACACACACACCAGACACACGTCAGCAGCGTCTTACGTCAGCAGCGGCACTGAACGCGGATCCACAACAGAACCGGAACACACTCACACACACACACACACACACACACACACACACACACCAGACACACGTCAGCAGCGTCTTACGTCAGCAGCGGCACTGAACGCGGATCCACAACAAAACCCGAACACACACACACACACACACACCAGACACACGTCAGCAGCGTCTTACGTCAGCAGCGGCACTGAACGCGGATCCACAACAGAACCCGAACACACACACACACACACACACACACACACACACACACACCAGACACACGTCAGCAGCGGCACTGAACGCGGATCCACAACAGAACCGGAACACAATACAGATACAGATTCGGGCTACAATCGCCTACGTAGGCGAAATTTGTTTGACATTTCTAATCGTAAACACAGCCATCCAGACTGATCTCATGAAATGGCGTATGTATGACACGCCAATTCGTATTTCCATTTTTGGCGTGCTATTAACACGCATAATTGCTTTTCAGCGTGTTTATCAACGCCTTTGACTTACCGTTACATTACTGTATATATAAATATATGACCTACCCCAACCCCGTCCCTAAACCTACCCGTCACTGGGGTTAATACCATTTATGAGTCTTCCCCTACCATCCTAGGAAAAGAAATATCGCTCCACAGATGTAGATATAGATTTTGTTCGTTTCGCTCGGACATAACGGCGTAGACAAACACGCAAAAGATGACGCTTCGTTTCGGCGTGGACACACACGCGGATAGCTGAAAATGCGTATAGATAACACACCACTTGACTTGAAAGTGGCGTGTATGTTTACGCAAAGTCATGATGTCATGTTGCAGCCATGTTGAAGCCTGCAGTGCTGTTTTTCATTGGTGTTATGGCAGTCCACTCTGCTTATTGTTTTTCGAGAATCTTGCACTCCTGTTTGTCATTGAGCTGAAACTTCACGCAAATAAATCATCAGGAATATTGCTGACTTGTGCGTCTCAAGCGCACTCTTTACGCTCGTCCTAACGCCTGTTAGGTGTCCGTGGATTTGCCTGTATTTGGCGCTGAAAATGGAAACGTCTTCAGACATGGATTTTACAATCGATTCAATGAACACTTATGTCTCAAATCGATCAGGATTTTTTCACAAAAGTGACAGCCCTAGTCATTAATGACATAATTTTGGGGTGAACTAACCCTTTAAGGTTATGTATAAGCTGGTGTGTTCAAAAACGTTGAAAAATTTGCATCGTTTTCACAGATTCGTATTTTCAAAAGTTTGCGTTTTCATGCCCCCCAAAAATACGCTGTTGTCGTGTAAATGAACGGCCAAAACGCA
>JARWKJ010000020.1:1885000-2072500 GCA_029959095.1 Rhinichthys osculus | reverse complement strand
TCCTTTGACTAGTGTTACATGATGCCGCTCTTCGTGCAAATGCCTAAAAACCATTTTGCACGACAAGAAGTCAAAAGAGAGTGCGCTGCCTGTGAATGTCCTGAATGTGACTCACAGAAAGACGCGCGCCAGTATAATGCGCGTGCACAGACCGCGTGCCAGAATACAGTTCTCTTTCGAGCTTGAACGAACAATAACACACACAATTATGCCAAAATGTCGTTTTGTCCATTATCTTCATAACATAAGAGCAGTCTTATGATGGACGAAAAGAGTTGTGCTTGTGAGGGAATGATACGCGTCTCGGCAACGGCTGCTCTTAAAGGGCCAGCAGCGAATAAAGCGTTCCGTCAGTAAAGTTAATCAAAGAACAAAGGGAACAGAAAATTACTCACTGCTCTTGACTAAAGAAGTTTTGTAGCTTTAATAAGGATTAGTCTATATATAATTTATAATTCATGCAGCGCAGACTGTTTGATAACTTTATTCAATTTCTGTATATAAATCTGTATATAAATCCTCAATCCTACCTGTTAAGACAGGGAGGGCACAGGTAAATGTGGCATTTGTTATGGGTTTATGTGTGGATTGTTTGAAGTTCACTTAATTTAAAAGCTGTTATTATTTTTTTAAGCCTAATAAATATTTTAAAAGTTGATAGCTTTCAATTATATTGATGGAATCACTGTAATGTTGGATGGCTATAATTAACGTTTAAAATGTGGGGGGTGTCGTCATTTTTATCCAGACATCAATGGTTTATTGATCATTATAGGTGTTATCAATCATTTAGTTGTTGTTGCTAGTTTGAGTTGAGAAATACACATTAATACACAGAATGATCACTAATCTGTGTGTGCATTTTACTTTAGAACCAAGCAAGTTGACTCATGAAACCATTTGTTTATTATATCGCAATCGCAATATTGACCTCAATAATCGCAATATGACATTTTCCTCAAATCGTGCAGCCCTAGTTTTTGTTTTTCATTTGTACTAGTTTTTTTTAATGTTTTTTTTAATATATTTTGAATCAGTTTTTTTTTAAAGTACTTTTTCTGTTTTTTTGTCATTTTTAATGTTGTATTTTAAAATATGTCTATATGGTTTTGATATTTTGAATCTGTTGTTATTTTTATATTTTCTATATTCATTATAATTTTAGTTAGTTTCAGTATTTTTGTTGTTTTTGTCTTTTTAAATTGTTTTGTAAATGTCTAGTTTTTTGTTAATATTTAAAAAAAAACTGTTTTTATTTTAATTTGAGCAAGTTTTAATACTTTAAGTATGTCTATATAGTTTTTTTAAATATTTTTAAACAGCTTTTATTTTTATATTTTTTGTTTTTATTTAAATTTTTAGTTAATGTTTTAGTAATTTTGTTGTTTTTTGTTTTTCTTTCATTTGTAATATTTAAAAAAATTCTCTAGTTTTCAAGTTTTATTTTTATATATTTTATTTATTTATTTTAATCTAAATTATTAATTTAATTTCAGTTTTAGTTATTTCAGTACATCAAGAAAAATAGAAATGTGGAAAAGTGAAAAAAAAAAATTGCTGAAAATCAAATAGGTCATAATTTCATATAAGTTTTACTTTCAAGCTGTGAAGAAGTTTTTATGATGTTTCAGTCCGCTATATAATGCCCCTGTTCCGGCGGATGGCGTGTTGAGCATGTGTCTCTGCTGTGTGTCCTCAGGCGTCGCTCATCACGGAGTACGCTCAGGTGGTGCAGCCCATCCAGGTGGCCTTCCAGCAGCAGATCCAGGCGCTGAAGACGCAGCACGAGGAGTTCGTGAGCAATCTCAAGCAGCAGCAGACGGTGGCGGTGGCGGCAGCAGCGGCAGCGGTGGGTCAGCTGACCCCTGTGGACCCTGAAGTCAAGAGCCAAGCGCCCATCAGCTCTCAGCCTGGTAAACGGATACTTCACGTCATCACTTACAGATGCGGCCGCTTATGAAACGCTGGTTTTTCTGAAGAAATTTATACTTTACTCTGCAAGGATGCATTAAATCAATCAAAAGTGACAGTAAAGACCTTTAAAATGCTGCAAAAGATTTATCTTTCAAATAAATCCTGTTATTTTGAACTGAGAAAAATATGTATCTCGGTTTCCGCAAAAATATGAAGGAGCATAACCGGTTTCAACATTGTTAATAATCATAAATGTTTCCTACGCAGCAAATCAGCATATTATAATGATTTCTGAAGGATCACTGAAGACTTAATGATGCTGATGATTAGCTCTCATTACATTCCTTTTTTAATTTTTATTTATTTATTAAAATAGAACATAGTTATGATCAAAGATTATAAGGGGAAAAAAAGGGAAGAAAAGTAAATTATTTGAGAAATGGTGAGGTTGTTGAGAGAAAATGAAAAAGAAGAGAGAGAAAAATAGAGAATAAATAGGTACACAGATTACAAAAGAATGAAAAGAAAGTATTCGTTTTTGCTAAAATATTTATTTGAATTAATTAAAAATAATAATTATCCATTACTTAGTTCAGAAGAGAGCATACATTATAATTAAAAACTGAACTGCGCAGTGCGTGCCAAGAGCCAATCACGTCACAGATCAGCAAGCATCAGGAGTCAAATTCCATTCAGCACGTGTGGAGATTTTATATTCGTCTCTTATTTATTTGGTTTTATCTTATTTAAACTTTTTGTAATTTATTTAGGCCTATTTTATTTTCTTATTCGTTAATAAACGTTTTATGGTTCTTATTTGTTTGGGCCCACAGTTTGCCGATTTTCACTTTTTTCAGCCTATGCATGGGGTTATTTTTTTCCGTTCGTTATGCTAATAAAAGTTCTGTCTATAAATAAAAGTTTTATTATCAGCGAGTTGAATTGCCAATTGACGCTTATTTCGAAAGTGAAAGTATAACGCGCACGCATTTAAAAGCTATTTAACCCCCCGCCCCCCACGGTGACACCGGGATTAACCGGTGGGAAATTTTCCTCACCGCCGCAACCCTAATATATATATATTAGTGCTGTCAAACGATTAAAATATTTAATCGCATTAATGTCATAGTTAACTCGCGATTAATCGCAATTAATCGCACATTTTTATCTATTCTAAATGTCTCTTGATTTCTTTTTGTCCCATTATTTTTTTTCATTTTAATGCTCTTATCAACATGGAAAAGTGGATCGGCTTGCTTTGTGCAAATGTTTTTTATTGAAACAACATTGGCATATACTGTGATCAATTTCACACTAACATTCTCACTTGGAGCAAATAATCTCTCACACAATGTAACTCTGTCCATCAATAAAAGGGTGAAAGAAATACTGACGAGGTCCTGATATTGACGAGGGGGTGGAGAATTCGCATCAGCTTGTGTGTGTGTGTGTGTGTGTGTGTGTGTGTGTGTGCTTGGCCATCATCAAGTGGTGTTTCAGACTGGACGTGCTGCGATGATGATAGCTCAGTTCACAACGACAAAACACACAGATCACTTTGGTCTCGTCAATGGAACCATTTGGCAACCATTTGGTGCGGCGTGCCTGTTGTTTTGTTTCCGATCTAGCTAGATCCGCTTGCGCTTTCAAAACGTCCTCGCGGAGCGCAAGCCATTGAAATGAATGGGTTTCATAGAGCATGCCACGTCCTGTTGCAGAAGCATGTAAAAAACTACAAAGTTTGCTAGGCCAAAAAGACCGTTAATCGCTAGATAAAAAAATTAACGCCTTTAAAATAAGTTTGCGTTAACGCCGTTAATAACGTGTTTAACTGACAGCCCTAATATATATATATATATATATATATATATATATATATATATTTATTTATTTATTTTTTAAGGGTTAAAATAAAAAGACGAGGTGGTATTGGGTCAGACATTCTTGACTTGTTATATTCTAAGCCATTTGTGATGTCATACTTGCGTTCATTTTGCCATTCCGAATATGATGTCATTCCCGGCCTCTGACATCATTCCGGACTTGACTTGTCATGGCGTCATTCTTTTTATGATGTCATCGTTTACTTGCCATGACATCATGCTGGACATAATTCTTGCTTTTTTCCTTGATATCATTCCTAAATCCCTGTGATGAATTGTGAATTATGCTCATTCTTGACTTGCTGTGATGTCGTTCTTGCTGTGATGTGATTTTGATTAGTTGTCATGTCATTCTTTCTGCCAATGTCATCAGTAGAGCTGAAGCCTGCGTTGGCCGGTCCTCCACCCGCTGATTACGAAGCCGCTCAGAACCGAGCATCGGACTCGAACCCCTCAGCGTCACCGGACATGCCTTCCTCCAAATCAGGCTGGTTCGAATCACAGCACAACATGCCGTCCTGGAACCCACAACAGCCTGTGAGTGACAACAACTCTACAAAACAAATATTATAATGCAAAATCTCCAACAATAGATGCGTTATATTATCGTCATGCTGCAAATCTATAAGAATTAACAGTCAAACCCAAATGTATTCAGACAGCTTCAACATTTCTCACATTATCACAGTTTATTCGCTATAGTTAAGGAAATGGTAATAAAATATGACAGAAATATTGTTATAAAATAAGTTTTTTTTTTTGTATTTATATTTTTGTATTTTTGCCATGAAAATAGCCTTAGATGCTGACATGGCATTAAATAAAACAATCTATCGATCTATCTCCGCCTCCAGCCGCCATTCGACCCCACTCAAGTCCCGCCCCCCTGCCCGCCCTGGAACAGCCACGAGGGCATGTGGAACGAGCAGCGGGACCCCAACTGGAGCGGCCCTCGGGACGGGGGCCCCGGAGGCCCCTGGAGTGGCCAGAACGAGCCCCCGCCCTCCTGGAGCGGCCAGTTCGAGCAGCCGCCGTGGAGCAACCAGCCGGACCAGCCGCCGCCGTGGGGTCAGAGAGAGCCTCCCTTCCGCATGCAGCGCCCGCCACATTTCCGCGGGCCGTTCCCCCCCCACCAGCAGCCGCCGCCGTTCAACCAGCCGCCGCCGCCGCCGCACAACTTCGGCCGCTTCCCGCCGCGCTTCATGCAGGAGGAGTTCCCCCCCCGACATCACTTCGAGCGGCCGCCGTATCCGCCACATCGGTTCGACTACCCGCAGGCGGACTTCCCAGGAGGTGAGACTCAACTCTGTTCATACTCGATTATAGGGGTGTAACGGTAGTTCAGTACGTACCACGGCTGTCAAAATGGCTGAAAAGCTAAATTCGAATTTCTTTCTTAAATATTAGCAAAATTGGAATTATATTTCGAATTCTAAACGGGTTAGTTCTCCCAAAAAATAAAACTCTGTCAGTAATGACTCTCATGTTGTTCAACCCCGTAAGACTTTCGTTCATCTTCGGACACAAATTAAGATATTTGTGATTAGATCTGAGAGCTGGATCACTCCTCCATAGGCTTCTAAGGGATCGAAACTTGCCGGCCCAGAAAAGTTATTAAAGACATCGTTAAAATAGTCCGAGTGGCTACAGCGGCTCAATCTTAAGTTTATCAAGCGATGAGAATACTTTCTGTGCGCAAATAAAACTTTATTCAACTATTAATTTTCTTTTGTGTGGGCCTCTGACGTGAGTTCTACGTTCTACGTAGGGTTGGGTATCGGTTGGGTTTTATCCGAGACCAGTACCTACTCGGTATTTTTTAAACGGTTCCGGTGCTTAAACGGTTCTTGAAACAGTACTTAAGAAAACGAAACCGCACACACTTTGTCAAAAAATAATACCCCTTTATTTACAGGGCCATATCAAATAAAACAATATTGTATCAAACAATGTAATAATACTGGAGATTAATAGAGATTACTAGCAGGCAGAGCTGCCAACTCTCACGCATTGACCGTGAGACTCACGCGATTGACCCTTTTCACACACTCTCACGCCACATCCATTTTCTCACGCAGAGAAAAATCCCGGACAAAGAGGACACTGACACCGACAGACAAGACAGAGAAGGTTACTTTTGATATGGAACAAATCCACAGCTGTCAGATTCTGTCAATATTTTTACGAGATTCACACAATAAATAACGTTTTGGCTCTTTGAAATGTGACAGATCGCTGTAGCGCGTCAGTTCAAACAACATGTGATACAGCAGCCCACAAATACAAATCCACTGCTTCTAAGCTACACAGCGTTGAGTGAACCTATGAAAGAGAACATCTCTGGTTACTGGTGTAACATATCTCTCAATAGGGAACGAGACGCTGCCAAGCTCCTCGCGCTGCCGACCAGCTTCCTTTTTCGGCAAAGATATCAGAGGAGCAGATGGCAACATAATATGACGACGTAAGTGCGTCGAGGCGCCGCCCGCGCCATTAGCCAATGAATTGGCTTGATTCTATATGGGATTCAGACTATCGGCACACCCAGAGGGCGTTCTGACACGTAATTTTACACGTGAAATGCAGCCAAACCTTGCGAGAAAGAGCGCGCATGCGAGACAGAAGAGACTGTGCGTGTGTGTGTGCGTGTGTGCCTAATTAAGTCAGGCACCGAAATTGTCGTTCTTATTCGGTCTGGTTACTACCGTTTACGTTGGAACCGGTTCCCTATTGGCACCGAGTTTCGGTACTCAACCCTAGTTCTACGTCAGAACGTAGGCTCACGCATCACACACATGACCAGCGTCGGCCAATCGTGAGCCTACGTTTTGATGGGGGTTGAACAACATGAGAGTGAGTAATCACTGACAGAGTTTTCATTTTTGGGTGAACTAACCCTTTAATGCTAAGAGATAAAAACGTACTGAATTGTCTGCTATGTCCACTAGAGGGTGCAAGCGAGCGTAATAAGCAAATATAAACCAAATCAAGCATCGCATCTTTTATTGAAATTAAATGACATTCACTTTTTAAAGTGCATTACTTTTTGAAACAATTGTTCTTAAGTAAAATATAATTTCCTCGCCGATATAAAAGATTTCAAACCGTGGTTTTGAGACTGTCTTTGGTTCACTGCAGTTTAAAGCAGAAAATACTCAGCAATGCTGTCGACTTACAGGACAAACCATGTCTAAATACATAACACATTAAAAACAAACACCACATTAAAAGCTGGATTTTCACCACAGGCGGACTTTAAGTGGTCCTCAACTTTTCATGCGAGTCTTTGCTTTGTTACACATTGTAATGTTTTCCTCATATCAGAGATCGGGCCGCCTCCCCATCACCACCCGAACCAGAGGATTCCCCCTCCAGGAATGTCGGATCCTCCTCCGTGGGGCGGAAACCAGCATCCTGAATTCGGCCCGCCGCCTCACGGCTTTAACGGCCAGGCGCCACACATGCGACGGCAGACCCCGGCTCACGTCAGTCAGGACGACCCCAGTCTGGTCCCCAACGTGCCCTACTTCGACCTGCCGGCGGGACTCATGGCGCCGCTTGTTAAGGTTATTTCACACTTAACACCAGATGGGAAAAATGCAGTTAGTTCTTGTCCTAAACATGATTCTTTCTCTTTATTTTTTTGACCAACATTTTATTGTTCAGTCCTTCCAGAAAAACGCAGAGTTTTTTTGTGATTGTTGAGAGCAAAAATCCTTGATTATGCGGCCCGTTTTCTTCAAAAATGCGATGGAATATGCGGGATATTTATGCGATGAACTTGCAAAAACTGCGGTTTGATGAAAAAGAGAAAAAAAAAGTGATTCCCCAACACCCTGCTCTCACTAGGCTCCTACCTTACTGTGAAGAGCCATTTCTTATGACTTCCTATGATAAGCAAGCGTATACATCACAGAAAGTGCTGGAATATTTCAGTTCTCATCTTGTGTTATTTCAGACCTTAATAAACACATCAAACTTACAAAACATTGATGAGTCCAACGAGTTCTGTAGCTTTACTAGAGGGAATATGCTACAACTTCTGTAAAAATGAAGAAATGAAATATAAAAAAATAAAGTGTGCTCCTGTTTTACAGCTTTTCGATGATGTTCACGTCGCGTAATCACGTCATTTCGTAACGTTCCCATGGCAACAGGGGGAAACGGCGGCTCTCGTGTGAAGCAAACGCAACATTTTTCAACTTTCTGCTCAGATGTGTGTGACTTTTTTGCAATGAAAATGCGAGGATTATGAAATCATGCAAGCCCCGCGTATTTTGCACGGAAATCTGCAATTTATGCGGCGAAAGTGCGGCGTATTTGAAAAAATGCCCCCGCATAAATATGCGGACTGATTATGCACTAAATCATGCGATCGCATAATCACGTTTTTCTGGAGGGACTGATTGTTGTGTCAGAAGAAACATAGGTTCAATGAACTATTTACAAATCAGATGCCATGAAATTAACCAGACCAAAATAATTATTTAAAACAAGTACACATAATTAGGAAGTCAAGGTTTTAGTTTTTCTAACAATATCTCTGCGTTTATTGACCAACTTTGAATAGTTCTGTCCTTGTCCACATTGAGTTTAGCAGTGGTGCCCTCTAGCAAGGCAATGTACGATTCTTTCTCTTTAATAATAGCTTGAAGATCACGATTATAAGCCTCTGGACCCCAAAGACATCCGTCTGCCGCCCCCGATGCCCCCTAGTGACCGTCTGCTGGCCGCAGTGGAGGCGTTTTACAGCCCGCCGTCACACGACAGGCCCAGGAACAGGTGACGCAAACACACACGCTGTGTTTTGGTTGTTTTCATTTGTTACTTCTATTAAATTGACATGAAAACGATCATTTTTCCAGTGAGGGTTGGGAACAGAATGGTCTGTACGAGTTCTTCCGGGCCAAAATGAGAGCTAGGCGGAAAAAGGATCAAGACAAACGCAACAGGTGGGAAATAAATGAACGTATTCAATGGATTATGTGCATATATCAGTGTTATCGCTGACAGAAACAAAACTGTTAAAAAAATTGAGTTGAATATTTGATGGAAAAACTTTAACTAAAGAAAATTTTTATTAAAATTAGAACTTAAGTAAAATAAGTTTGATTTGAAGTACTAAAATTACTAAGACTAAAACTGAGATAAAGCTAAATATAAAAAAACTAATCACAGATAAGATACACATAAGATCACAACAACGTTACTAAAATTAAAATGAGTGCTGGAAATATAAAAATAGAAATGTATTTATAATATCACTGTAATGGTATACTAAAAAAATTAAATATAAAATTAAAAATGTGTAAAACCTAAACTGAAATTTAAAAGTAAAAAATACTTCAAAATGTGAATAAATCCTATAAAACTATACTAAAATGACTCAAACTAAACCTGAAATAAACATGAATACAATCTAAATATAAATGAAAAAAAAAAATTAAAGCACAACAAAATTCGTAAAATTAAAATGCTGGAAAAAAATAAATAATAATAAAAAGTATATATATATATATGTGTGTGTGTATATATATATATATATATATATCCTGATTCAAAATGTTAATATATAATATTAGTATACAATAATTACTAAAACTGAAATACATAAATATTGAAAATCCTTATAAAAATGACAAAACACAACTAATAAATATTATGAAAATGAAAATATATCAATAAAACCTAAATCAAAATATGTATGCTATCATAGTATACTAAAATTACTAAAACTAAATCTGATATAAAAATAACCTAATTTAAAAATATAATAAAACCTGAAAAAAATGACAAAACAAGAATATTAGTAAAACTAATACTAAATCGAAATAAAAAATAAAAATAAAACGCATCAAAATATTAATAAATACTGTAATAGTATGTAATTAATTCTACAATAACACTGTAGTTCAGATATGACCTAAACTAAAGTGAATCCCATTGTTTCCTCACTGGTTTCCTTTCATGTGATGATTTGTTTTTTTTTTGTGGCAGCACCCGAGGGAGTCCCTCGTCCCGCAGTCGGTCACACAGCCGAGGACGATCCACCTCGCGCTCCAGCTCCAGGTCTTCCAAATCCTCTCGCTCCAGATCCCGCTCCCGATCCCGCTCCCGTTCTCGCTCCTACTCCAGATCTCGCTCCGGGTATTGTGGAAATATCTGCTTTTGCAAATAAACCTATTTTTTTTTTTTACATTTACAGAAAGTTGCTGACACTGTTTTTCCAACGTTCTCCTGTAGGAGCAGGAGTCGCTCCAGATCCAGGTCCCGAAGTCGCTCCCGATCCAGATCTCGCTCCAAGTCACGATCTCCAGACAAGCGTCGCCAGCCCGAGAAATCCCGCAGTCCGACTCCACCGTAAGTGGATCTGCTTTTCTTACCCAAATCTTGAGTCTGTTATTGAACTTGAATTCGCATTTGACATGTATTAACTTTTTCAGCAGTTAATTTGGTATCGTTATTACTGTGAGGATTTAATTTCATTCATTATTGTCTGTAATTACGTTTTTACTTAATTCAAAAAGCCTAATTGCAAATTTAAATCTTTGACATAAAATATTAAGAAAAATTTCAGAGCAGATTACATGCTAACTAGGGTTTCCTAAATATATCTAATCCCATCCAGATCGTAAAATATAGGATTGTTCATCATAATGCTGTTTCTTTGAACATCAAAAGTCAAATATCGTTACTATTAGGGGTGGAACGGTACATGTATTCGTATCGAACCGAAACGGTACGGGCGTCACGGTTCGGTGCACGAATTTACACGGAGAATACACGGTATAAAAATAAATAAAACTCGCGTGCACATTAATTAATGTAATGCGGAACTACTGTTAGATACGCGGGTTCTTTAGGGACACATAATCTGTAGCATCGGCTTAGCTCTGAACGCGCGTTCACTTCAAACGTTGGCTTTATACGCGCGTCCTATTCGCTTTGGACTAGCGTCGAACTAGACGCGAATTTGATGCTCTATTCGCGTTTGGTGTGACCGTGACCGCATAATGAACAGGCTGCGATGTCAAGATTGCAATGCTGGTGAGAGAGAGAGAGAAAGAGAGTGAGAGGCGCGGGCGCGATCGAACTGTGTGTGTGAGAGAGAGAGAGACGCGGGCGCGCTCAAACTGTGTGTGTGAGAGAGAGAGAGAGACGCGGGCGCGATCGAACTGTGTGTGTGAGTGAGAGAGAGAGAGAGGTGCGCGATCGAACAGTGGAAACATAAAAAACATACTCCGTCTTTTTGTTTATACAGATCATTAAACCTGCAAAGTGTTTACTTATATTTGTGTACACTCGAAATAAAACACAACATTGTGCTTTTGTCACACTGTAAACTCTTGTCAAACTGTAACCTACAACTGTCACCCAACCAAAATCACACACACACACACACACACACACACACACACACACACACAGTTTTAAAAGCAAAACATATTTATCCAACTCCATTTCAAAACAGTCTGTGTGTTCCATCTTTTGGACATTCGTCATATTGCATTGGTTTTCATTTCTTGTCCTCGGAGCACTAATCTTACACATTCTACATTGATTAAAAAAAGAAAATCGAATGTGTTTTTAATGGTAGTATTATTTTATACAGAAATCAATTATTTATAATTCAGATGAGAATAATCTTACATTGTTAATTAATAATGTTAATTAAAATTAAGGAAAACAAATATATTGATCTGAAATATAGCAAAATAATTTTAAATTAATTCAGGTACAATTACCAAACATATCGCAAGGTCTTTTTATTAATTTAATTTATAAACGAATTATATAAAACTATTGCAAGTGCACTACAAATAAACTGGTTCTATGCCTTTATTAATAAAACTTATTTAAAAAATACAATGCCTTCTGCATTTTTGTTTTGCTTTTCCCTCCATTGTACCGAAATCGTACCGAACCGTGACGTCTGAACCGAGGTATGAACCGAACCGTGACTTCTGTGTACCGTTCCACCCCTAGTAACAATAGCTAAATTTCTTATTGTGCTGCATGGTGAAAAAATAATAATTGGTGGTGACTGAATGATTATCGCCATCATTCCATCTAAAATGTATTTAAATTAAAATAAATCCATAAATTGATGCAAACAAAGACTATAGAATTACACAAGACGCGTCACTCGTATTGTTTTGAATGGGGAAAAGTTATTGCGGAATAAGTCCCGCCTTCTAAATAAGAGCCAATCACAGATTGGTAAAGTCATCGCATCACTGAAGCTGCCGTTAGAAGCTCCGGTTGCTATGGAAACAGTCAGACGCGCTTCCACAGCGCATTAGCTTGAGCCAACCTGAAATATTTAAGTTTCTGTCATGGTTCGAGCGTTTAGAAACAACTTATGAGACAGTTGTTGTCAGATTTCATTGGCGATTTCAAATATGAAATTTAATCGTAAGCTTGGCGAACAGTTTTGGAGAATTTGACGTTTCCCCATTCAAAGAGATGTAACGAGCTGCACTTGCGTTTCAAAGATGGCCGCCGGTTGAAATGACTTGTCTTGAAGGGACTTTGATACAAATTTCACTACTTTCCTGAAATGAATCCAGTTTAAACATTGATTTAGCATGCCGTTGTCATGAAAGCCTGTCTCTCTCCGCAGCTCCACATCTGGGTTGGGTTCAGCTCCCGCCGCCATCCCCGTCGACCTCAGGCTGGGCGAAGAGAACAAGGGCCATCAGATGCTCATGAAGATGGGTAAGTGATCCAGAAGGCTGCGTATGAACCGATGCCTCCGCTGATCGGCGCTGAATGTTGTCCCGTTCGCCCTGCAGGCTGGAGCGGATCAGGAGGTCTTGGTGTTAAAGAACAGGGCATTCAAGATCCCATTAAAGGAGGAGACATTCGGGACAAGTGGGACCAGTACAAAGGAGTGGGAGTCGCGCTGGACGACCCGTACGTGAACTACAGGAGAAACAAAAGCTACAATTTTGTCGCAAGGATGAAAGCAAGAGAAAAAGGTACCGGTATTTGTGTTTTTAAGGGAGAGAT
This sequence comes from Rhinichthys osculus, assembly GCA_029959095.1. NCBI lineage: Eukaryota > Metazoa > Chordata > Actinopteri > Cypriniformes > Leuciscidae > Rhinichthys > Rhinichthys osculus. Next base: position 2,059,691 of record JARWKJ010000020.1, on the reverse strand, counting down.
AGAGGGTTTAAAAGGGGACTTATTATGATGTTTCCCATGTTCATCTATCAGTGTCAGTGTTTCTGAACTCCTGAAACGCCTCTATTGTATTCTCGAGTTTCTCCCGGGAACGAACACGTCACAACATTCCTCATTATAATAATTCATACGCAGAATAAAGGGGCGGGGCCTGGTTGAGTGAGTTAGTAGTGTGTTAAACTGGCGGTTATGGAAAGGGGCGGGGCATTTCCCAAACACACTCGAAGCGCTCGACCAATCACAACACACTGCTCCAGTCGACCAATGAGAGCACAGTGTGCTTTTCAGAAGGAGGGGCTTCATAGAGACAGGAAGTAAACAGAGCGTTACTGCCAGACTGGGAAGAGAGGAGCCGCAACAATGGAGAATATGAGGAAAATAATCAACATTCAAGCAGGAAAACCTGTTCTAGTAAAAAAATGCAAAATCCAGACTTTGGGAAAGGTCATAAGGTCCCCTATTACAATAGCAAGTGCCTGTTTGCCAAATCAAGCATTACTATTATTGATGCGAATACTTGATCAAACCATTAACTCTAAGTATTACTTTGCACACTTATATATTTTATATTTATGACCAAGTATGAATGTGTTTGTGTCCTCAGTAAGCAGAGACCCACAGGAGCCCTCCAGCACAGAGTGATCACCGGCACACCGGGTCTGTTTTTCTACTGTAGATGTCAAAGCTGTTTTTCACATTTGTTTGTATGTTTTATCTCACCTTCAGTTCATTTTTGTAGTGAAATGTATCAAAGCTTCATATTGTAACTCATGGAAATGTCAGCAACCCTTTCGTTTGATTAATCTGAGACTGTACAAGCAAAATAAAGACATTTTAAAAAAGGCACGGTGTTCATGCAAGTGTTTAAGTTATGTATGAATTCTTATGTCTTGATGAATGTGAAGCACAATGAACAGGAAGTTAAAAAAGCTGTTTATTTAGGCACATGTTATTGCATTAACAATGATTGAAAAGTTTTGGCTGTTTATGATATATGGACGATGCATCCAAAACATTGATCTGTTGTTTATTTACATGTAATGATAGTCCTGCATTTCCTGTAGAACTTCGTCTAGAGCGTCTTCAATACTTAGTTTGGGCGGCCTGTGAGCGCGGATGAACTACAGGAAAAATAAATAAATTCCTGTTAGCAAACATGAAAGTAATTACAATAGAAAAATTGTAGGTATATATATAGGAATGCACGATATATCAGCCACCATATCGGTATCGGCCGATATATGTTCATTTTTAATGTTATCGTTATCGGCCCGATAAGAAAATTTGGCTGATTTATTAAAGCCGATAAATAATGTTTTATTTCCTTCAGCTGAGACACTTCAGATGCACACTGTTCACCATGATGGTTTAAAACTTCTTGAAATATAAGTGTAACATGTGCAGTGCAAGTCTGTCATATAGGCTACATAAAATTATAATGAAAAGATTATTATTGTGTGTTTGGGACATTTCTTGGGTGAGACTTTTTTGTTTTTATAAACTGGCTATAAAAAAATTGATTTATCGGCCAATATATCGGTTATCGGCTTTCAAATATAAAAAATTATCGGTATCGGCCAAAATTTCATATCGGTGGATCCCATATATATATATATATATTAATCATTGCCCATCCTTAATATACTGTATATTATACTCCTAAATGTCTTCTCACAGTGTTCACCCGGCTTAAGTGATTGTCAGGGTAGATCTCAGGCATATTTAATTTGATTAACTTTTAATTAAGATGTATATTATCTGTGTTTTATAGGCTAATCCATCAGTCTTATTTTCATTCATTGTCAAATGAAATTGAGGATTTGTCATTGCAGTAAAATGTGTTCTTACCTCTTTAGTATCTTGTAGTGTGGTGTATTTGTAGTCAGCCGGCCCCAGGGACTCGTGCACTGATTTGTAATGGCGTCTGGTGGAGTCGATGAACGATCTTGTGAGGGCCAACTGCTGTCGCAACATGTCGTTGAGTGCAATAATGGCAGGATTATATGCCGTCAAACCTGTTAGCATGGGAGATAATGAGCTATATCAACTCCTGTACAAGAAAAAGGTATACTCATTTGTTCTCATTCTTAATCATAACCACTTGAGATATTCATGCTCTTTTAGGATCATGTTTATAAGGGTATACTCACTCTCTATGGCTTCAGCGCTGACTGTGTGACTGGCTATTGGAGTCGGGTCCACGTACGTCATGCCCAGTGACGGACCAACGGCAGCCATGCCTGGAAAATGGCCAACATAAACAGGTGGATCTCACAAAAACACTTTTATAATGGAAATTTGGGATGAAAATGTGATTAAAATGTTATGAAAATAGTCAAAAAATATTATTTTTTAGGGCAGGAGCACCAATGGTTTATTTTCTTTTGAGTTTGAAATGAAATATGGCCTAAACATGTTCTTGAAACACATAAATTTCTCTCAGAACAAGAACAAAAGTGGTCCAAGGCTATAACCCTGAGGGATGCCCCAAATTGAATCTGCTCACCATATAAAACGATTGTGTCTCTTCTAAATTTTTTTACTTAATCGCTCCATTCATATGGATTAGTTTTATGATCTCTTCATGAACTTTTTAAAGTGTCAAAGTTTGTTGTGTAGCTGTCTATGGAGCTCTCAGATTTTAATTTTGAGGTGAACCTTTAAGGCGAGACACTACATTGTTTACAAGCGTGGAGAAGGAGGATCGTTCAAATTTGATTGTATGTTGAATGACATATTTATGTCTTTGTGTCAGTTTATTGTTTAAAATGGTCCTTTCGTGTGCGTATCCTGGATGTTTAAAACAATGGGGCGGTACTTCCGCCTACGTCCAGCGTGACCTTTCCAACGTGATTATGTAATGCCTGGTTCGTCGCAGACCAGCACAAGACGAACAATTGTGGTTAAACAGTATATACATTTTAAGAAAATGACCGATGGTTTGGCTAGATAAGACCCTAATCCTCAGCTGGGGTCGAGCAGAGCCGTTTGAAACTGCATTGATTTGGACTTCAACAATGTTGGTTACCGTTGAAGTCCATTGTATGGAGAAAAATCCTGAAATGTTTTCCTCAAAAACCTTAATTTCTTTTCCACTGAAGAAAGAAAGACATGAACATCTTGGATGGCATTGGGGTGAGTAAATTATCAGGAAATGTTCATTTTGAGGTGAACTAATCCTTTAATGTAATCAATTAACGAAATGAATGTTGATATATATTAGTAAAAAAAAATTTAATCCTATTCACCTGGGATGTTTTGCCTTAAGTTGGAAATATGACTTGGACGTGTTATTGAGGTTTCTTTCTGAGATTCGCCCACATACGTGTCCTAAAAACAAGAACAAAAGTGGCCCTCAACTATAACCCTGAGGGACGCCCCAAAGAAACTGTGTGGCAGTGCTCAAATAACCGATTACAGAAACCTACCAGAAGACCACGTGTAGGCAAATCCATCCATCTGTGTCTGTACCGCAACCTCCTTTACGTGACGGCCAGGACCGGGGCCGTGGGTTACAGTCGCATTGGATGAGCTAGACCTCGAGGAAGAGTCTGAGTGGCGACTGGATGACAGTGATGATTGTGATAAAGTACGATCGTTGTCGTCGACCTGGGATTTGTACGAGCTGTACTGGAGCTCGCTGACCAATGAGGCATCTTTGGCTTCATCTGTGAGACGTTCTGAGATCTCGCTGGCACTTGATGGCGTCTCTGATGGGATCTCGCTCTCAAAGTCACTTTCGTAGGCCGCCGAGGCTTCATCCGGTGTGGGTGGAGAAGCGAGCTTTGAGGTGTTGTTGGATGACTTCTTGTTCCCGTCTTCCTTTCTGGCTGGTGTTTTTTTCTGTGATTTAAAAGTATATAATTTGAAAACATAAATTGAAACATAAATTCCCCCTTTGGTGAAAATCAAGACAAATCGTTTCCAGAGGGGCGTCACCAACGGACGTCGCAGATAGACCTAAACCCAATCAGAGCGATGAAGGAGATGACGTATGCAGAGCGGCGGAGACACATCTCCGAGTGTTGTTCTTTGCTTGGTTTTTAACTAAAAGGAAACGTTCAAATGGCTTAAAACAGACGCGATAGCTATAGGGTGGTGATGGCGCAGTGGATAAGACACATGCCTTTGGTGTGAGAGACCCGGATCCGAATCCACTGTGAGACACCAATGTGTCCTTGAGCAAGACACTTAACCCCTAGTTGCTCCAGAGGCGTGCGACCTCTGACATATATAGCAATTGTAAGTCGCTTTGGATTAAAGTGTCAGCTAAATGAATAAATGTAAATGATTCGAACGAGTGATGTTCGACGGCGGCATCCATCTTTGTAATGTAGGCTACAAAATCTGCTTTAAAGCCCGCCCTAACGCTTCTGATTGGTGCCTCGATTTCGGCGGATTGGAAATGAGCTTGAATGAGCTCTTTGCCAGACTAACTTTCAGAGCAAATCTAAATTTGCCGGAAGTTGTCTGGGTTTTCCCAGGCTAGAATGAACCTGTGAAATGTCTGTGAAATCTTCTCCTACATTGGGTGTATTTCAGAGTGCGCTTAAAACATATTTGTTTGCTTTAGCATTTGAAAATGCTTTGTAAACAGTGTATGTCAATGTCATATGTGATGCGATCTGGGAAAACCCATCAGATGTCGCGATGGTACGTTTTCAGTAAGGTCTAAAAATAGATCGAATGTCAGTTTTTTGTCAAAATTGGGTTTTTAATAAATTATTATTCTATAACATCTTGTTTATCATCTCTGAATATATCTTGGGAAAATTCACCAGTTTAGTGCAGAAAAATAGCGATGAAAACAGTGTGTTTCTCTTTAAGAACACGCACGGCGGAGCAGAGGGGCAAAAAAACAAAATCGCCCATTTAGCTCTCCTTCTCTTAACACTACAAAGACAGTTTCGCCTATCAAAATAAACCACATAACAGAATAAAGGTCCCGCCAGTCCTGTGTAAACTACAACGGCACGCAAGTTTTTATTTATTTATTTTTATCCAGCGTTATCGTGTGGTGTGATGCGGAGCACAAGAGAACAAGAGTCTGAAGCTGCTCGCTTAAAAGACCTTGCTCGCCTCTCAATCGTCCAATTTCAAAACGGTTTTCACAGGATGGATTTTGAGTTCGTAGGCTTTCGAATGATACCTAATCTATGATGACTACTAAAATATGTGATATGAAAAAAAGGCAATAGAAAAAGAGCGCCAGTCGTCCCGCTAATTTACAGACAAACGATAAAAGAAATAAAAACAGATTTGGAAAGGGCTTGAACCCAGCTTTAATATGGTCTCAAAACCTGTCAAATATGTCAAATTTCACCATGTGGTGGGTTTTCCCAGATCGCATCACATATGTTTACATTGTTTTTATGTTTTGGTTTTTATCTGATCTTTTTCTGTACAGCACTTTGGTTCCACTTCTGGTGTTGAAAGTGCTTTATAAATAAAGTTCAGTTGAGTAACCAATCGTCAACGAGTGGATCTCTGAGCTGAGTGAGTGGAGGCGGGGCTCATTTGCATATTCATTGAACTGCATATACTAAATGAGGCAAGGGTGTCGGGTTACATTCAAGCTATTTAAGGCATGAAGAATTTTTTTTTTTAAATGTCATTTTGGTGATCAAAGATAAATTTTAAGGGATAAAATCATTGACTACAGGATTTAAAAAAAATCCATGTTAGACATTCAACAAACCTTTTCTTGTGATATTTCAGCTGCTGCAAAAGGTATAGGGGCAAGATCATCCAGTGTCATTACGTTGAGTTTGAAATCTGGGTAAAAAGAAATTTGTTGAGAATAAAATTTTTGGGCATACAATTCTATTAAAGAATAGTTTAGAAGATTGCTAGATGTTTAATCTAACAGGTGTTTTACCATCCAATACTGCACTCCTCTCGCTCAGAGTGTCGTCAGAGTCTACAGGAAAGAGATCATCCAAAGACCGGATCTCACTGTGATCAGATTCAGAGGACACAGACCGTTCAGTGAACCGGATCATGCGTGACTCAGGCCGGCTGGGGGAAGGAGAAGGACTTCTATGCTGGACAACTTTGTGTCTTTCAGGGGTTGGTGAAGATTCACTGCTCTTCTTGTATAACTGGAGAAAGAGAAAAGCAGAAAGATAGTCATGCGTGTTTGGAAGGACATGAGGGTGAGTAAAGTTTGTGGTCAACTGGGGTCTCATTTATAAAACTGCGTACGATCCTTACTAAAAGAGTACGTGCGCCCGAAAGCTACAAATGGCGTACCCAAAAAAATATTCAGACTTATAAAGACTTATGTACGCCAGAACCTGTGCAAAATTCCCTTAATAAATCCCAGTCAGCGTAAGATTGTGCGCACATGCGTCGTCTCCCCGAAATAACCATATATGAGCTTACAACGCCTAGTTTTACTATGCATATCCTCATCTGCATATCATTTGCATATTCATCCACATGATACCACGCTTAACGCTACAAGACATTCTGAAAATATGAGATACGGATGTGCCGTCACATTACATTGATAAAAATCATTTAGTAGCCCATCCTTGCCTTGTTTTTGAATGAATAAATCAAATAGTATAAAAAACATTTCAGAGAAAGTTTTTCTCAATCTTTTCCACTGGCCAAATAGTATTTTTAATTGCTTTATATTTTTAATGGAAACAGATAGGCCTTATTGTGCATTATTGATCATTATTTTATTTTCTCAGACAATCTGCTATTATCATGCTCTAAGCAATCCTCGCTGTAGTTAAGACGTTAAAACGCAGCATGCCACAGGAAAAGTGTTCAAAAGCATCGCATCAACTACAAATATTTCTATTAGAATATAAAAAATGTTGTAACTTCTCAGTAATGATTTCATGTAATTTACGCGATTAAATGTGTATATCAGATGTAAAACATAGTTTAAATCATTCTTTTATTTATTTAAACTGTTATTGTGAACATGCACTGTGTGTATGATTAGGCCTGTTTAGTGCGTACACGCAACGGTTATAAATGAGGCCCCTGACCCTTTAACTGGGTCAATACCTTTTTAACCGGTTGAGGACTCGTCTTCCTCGCTGCATTTTGCAAGGAACTCTCTGATAGGCTAAAAGAATCTCCTAGAAGTCTTCGCATGTCCTGTTCGTCGCTGTCTAAACTGACTCTCCTTACTTTATATTCATTTAGACCAATGGCTCTCTCAGGAGCCTTTTCCTCTTGAGGTGCGGACAGTGTTTTCTTCAGAAAGCGAGTCCCTGTCGTGCTCAGATCGCTGCTGGACTGGACAGATAAACGTGTCTCCTGTGGTTCTGAGAGGTGTGTATGGTCACTTTTCTGGTTTCTGATGCGGCTCTCGATGAGCGCTAGTCTACTCAAAGCCGTGCTTTGTGAACTACGTTGAGGTATGAACTTAAAGTCGTCCATTTCTGCAGGCGTTCCACTAGGAGCGGATGACTGCCTGTCTTCTGTGGCATTTTTAGAGGTCTTCTTCAGAAATCGACTCCCGCCACCTATAATGAAACTCTTCGCAAGGTCCTGGTTTTCCCTCGGTGATGCTGGGATGTCACTGAGGTCCGGTCTGGTCAGTGACATCAATTTTGCAGAGTTTTCCTGAATAAACAAGAACATTTCATGCTGAGAGGTATTGTAACATTAACACACCAGAAACAATGTCAGAAATGCAGTCAAAAACAGGCAATTTATGTCGAGGTTCAATTCCACCCTTCAGAGGATCTACACTTATCCCAATGATAGTGTTTCTTTTTCAAATCTATCATTGTTATGCACCATTATTGCCCTAACCTTTATTACGACAATATTAAACATCAATATATCACTGCACTATTAGCAAAACTTAAGAAGAGCATCATTACCTACAACATTTATGGTAAAACAATGACTTATTATAACGTTATAAAACTGCACGGCCTCGGTGACGTCAGCTGAAAAGGAAAGTTGTTTCAGAGGTGTAGAAAGTTATTATTCTACCAAGATTTCTTTTTTCCTTTGGATTTACGTAATTATTCGGGGGGGGAAAACAACACAAAACATAAAATAAAGTTAGTTTAATTTCTCTAGAGCAGCTGTGTGTATAATAAACACTAACCACATCTCGTTTGTCCGCTGATCTCGCAGTGTTTGAGATTCTCTGCCCAGAGAGAAGAGCTTTAGCCCGATCCAGAGCTGAACTCCGCAGTCCTCCACGACTCCCCATCTTGGCTAGTTAAACATCACCTAAAATGCTACCAGAAATCCTCGTCTGCACCAAAACCAAGCAAACGGAGCTCTCGTAAAGGCATTATTAATCGCTCTGAAGTATGCCGTACGCCGAAAGGTAACGTTACTACAACATGTTTACAACGGAACCTTTCCTCGATAAGAACGCGACGCCCGAGCTCGTTCACCATGACAACGTCGCGAGCGTTCTGACGTCACCTTAAACGTCTGATAATCTTTTGGTTCCATTTCCTGTTTTTATAAACATTAGAAAAATGATTTTGCCTCGATGTAAATGCTTTTTTCTAACGAACCATCTGCTAACCTTATGTAATGTCAAATGAGGTACGAGGAAACCCACTCCTTTTGTTAGAGAAGGAAAATTGATCGTTCTGTTATTTTGTTTATTTCTGTATTAAGTATTTTATTCGGTTTCACTTTATATTAGGTACTGCTTGTTTCTACATAAAACGGTTAATTGTTAGGTACAATGCACAATAAGTTCATTGCATCAAATTATTAATTTAAATGTTAGCACACAGTAGATACCGTAAATACAGTAAATATAAAAGCGGGTCGTTGTATTTTATCTCCACTGTAGAAAATATGTGTTTGGTTTTTTATTTTAATAAAAGAGATAAGACATTTGAAAAGGAGATTTTTTCTTATTTTTTTATTAAAATAATGTATTAATGTATTGCCTGATTTTGCCTAATGCTATCATAAAATTGCTTTTTATATTAAATCTTTATGAAAAAGTATGACATTTATAATACATGAATACGAGTCAGAGGTCAAATTTGATTGACAGCACTACATAACACACCAGATAGATAGACAGATATTTGTATCTGATCTTTATCTTTCTTCTGCTGAAGGATTCAGCAAATTAAAATCAAGTGATTTTAAAGCTTTTTAGTATGTGACTCCAGGTCGTTCGTTGTTAATTTCTTATAAAATGTCTGAAACACCTGCAGAATGCAGTCAGCTACAGCAAAGTTTAGAGAGAAACACTCACAGGATCTCAGGACAAGATCAAACTGTTGCTTTAAGATGTTTTTAAAGCTGCAGTCGGCAAGTCTGGCGGATTGAGTGGACTTAGGCAAAAATGTTAATGTTTACAACTCTCATGCCCCTCCCCCACTATCAACGGATACCCTCCCACCGAGTTCGTGCTCGTCAGTGCGTGTGCACCAGGTTATCTGTGAACGCGCCCGTCTCATCAGCATCCATCAACACCATGGAGTATTTGGAGGTATGCTGTCCTGGCTAATTTACCGATAGATTGCAATTGCTAACGTCATTTATACTCTAAATGAGCTTTTCCACCATCACTCTTTGTTACTGCGCGAACTTCCGGCGTGTGCATGTGATTGTAACGTGCGTGAGGGGTGGCGAGTGCCCGATCTGTGATTGACAGTCAGATCTCACACCCCCCTGCGCTGATTGGACCCGATGATCCGGGAGCTGTGGATTTTTGCAAAACAAATAACACGCTCCAGGTGGAGTTAGAAGCTCGGGTTTTTTTCTAAAACCACTTTATTTATGTTGTTCTGTCGGATTATAGTGTCGATTTCACTGAATATGATAAAAAAAAATGTTGCCGACGGCAGCTTTAACTTCTCTAGTCCGTGAGAACTTTATGAGGCACTTGAGAAAAATAACACTATGAGATCTAGTGGACCTTGTGGCCGACTGGAGCTCAAAGTGGTGAAGCTCATATGACGTGAAATAATCAGTAAAACACATTTATTTTATTCGACGGAGTGGGAACTGCAACAAAGGTGGCTTGTTGGCAAATTGAAAGAAAATAATGAGTTCATCACTGATGTCAAACAATGGTTATCTGATGCTGGAGTTTTATATGATGATGGAATGTCTTTAATAGACACAAACGTAAAACGTGTATCTAATGCTTCAAAGCAAGGATCTCGCTTTAAAACCCATTCCTCGTCAGGTTCTTCAAAGGCTTCAAGCACTGCATCTGCTCGTCTCAAAGCTAAAGCTGAAAAGGCAGCCCTTTTGCAATCTGTAACCACTTTGAAAAAATTGCATGTTCTTGAGGCCAAAGAGGAAGATCTCCAAAGACAAAAGGAGAAATTGCGGAGAGAAAAGGAACAATTACAAATGGAATCAAAATTAGCAGCTGCCACTGCAAAATAGTCTGTGCTGGAAATGAGTGAAGGAAGTGTTGATCGAATGAGTAAGGAAGGGGATCCAATGAATGCATATTATGTGAAGCATGTAAAATCATGTACATCAAATAAATGCTCTAACCCAAAGACGTCTTTACAGCCAAGAAATGGAAGTACTCAACATGAAAATATGGTTGTACATCCAAAGGAGTGAACAAGCATGCAAACTCAAGCACCAGCTTCAATGAACTGTAAACCTTCATCTGCAAAGCAGCAGAATTTAAGTTCCTACAGGCCTGAAGATAACATTCAGACGCAACATTTGTTGCCTCAACAAATTACCACTCACGTTTCAGCAAACTAACATTGCCGCTCAATTCGCCTTTGGCTAAGCCACACCCTAGAATGTAGATTGACCAATCACAGCGCAGCCAAGAACGAGCTCCCACAGAGGTCCGACACTTTTTCACAGCGCTCCATTGACTTTAACACAGGCGTCTCATATTTTTGGTCTCGGCTATTACCGTCGTAGTTTTATCAAAAATATGGTTAAACGTTGTGCCTGGGGCATTTGTAACACAGATATGCGTTTCCCAGAGAGGTTGGAGGGGGGTGTCCGTTTTTTTCCCTTCCCAAACCGAAGTCAAATCCTGACAAGTGTCACGCTGCTAATAAATACAACGTTATACTCGCGTAGTCCATTTGCGTTGTATTAACGATTATAGAAGTGAATAGAGACCTACCCAGCTTTGCCTGAACAGTGTTGCTCCTTGATATTGTGAGTCCCAGCCTCCGTCTCCATTAGTAGGATATGCGGTGGGTCATTTTTTGACTGTGACCGGTAACGTTATGCTTTTGCCTCTGTTTGGATGCCTTGTTGTTCCTTGTGTTTCACCTGTATGTCGTGAATATAGCCTTCGAACGTATATTGCAGCCGCTTTTGCCTACTTCTATCGGACACTTTATTTGCTGCTTTATAAAAGTTTGATAAAATTTCAGCAGGAAGAGCTGTCACAGCATAAGCCATGTTGATACCAGAGCCCAGATGAAGTTTGTTTGTCGGACATAGCAACAGTAACTAAGGGGGGCGGGGCTTAGCCAAAGGTGAATTGTTGCAACAGCAAGCGTTGGTTTCTCTTCCACCTCGAAGGATATTGGAGTTCGATGGAGATCCATTGCAGTATGGCTCTTTTGTTAAAGCTTTTGAACAAGCCATTGAAAAGAAAACCGGGGACAAGCAAGAATGCCTTTTAGAGCAATATACAAGAGGACGGCCAAGAGAGTTAGTCCGCAGTTGTCACAATATGAGAGCTGATCAAGGATATGACCGAGAAAAGAATCGGCTTAAAGAACATTTTGGTAGTGAAATTAAAGTTACAGCAGCATACACTCACCTAAAGGATTATTAGGAACACCTGTTCAATTTCTCATTAATGCAATTATCTAATCAACCAATCACATGGCAGTTGCTTCAATGCATTTAGGGGTGTGGTCCTGGTCAAGACAATCTCCTGAACTCCAAACTAAATGTCAGAATGGGAAAGAAAGGTTATTTAAGCAATTTTGAGCGTGGCATGGTTGTTGGTGCCAGACGGGCCGGTCTGAGTATTTCACAATCTGCTCAGTTACTGGGATTTTCACGCACAACCATTTCTAGGGTTTACAAAGAATGGTGTGAAAAGGGAAAAACATCCAGTATGCGACAGTCCTGTGGGCGAAAATGCCTTGTTGATGCTAGAGGTCAGAGGAGAATGGGCCGACTGATTCAAGCTGATAGAAGAGGAACTTTGACTGAAATAACCACTCGTTACAACCGAGGTGTGCAGCAAAGCATTTGTGAAGCCACAACATGCACAACCTTGAGGCGGATGGGCTACAACAGCAGAAGACCCCACCGGGTACCACTCATCTCCACTACAAATAGGAAAAAGAGGCTACAATTTGCAAGAGCTCACCAAAATTGAACAGTTGAAGACTGGAAAAATGTTGCCTGGTCTGATGAGTCTTGATTTCTGTTGAGACATTCAGATGGTAGAGTCAGAATTTGGCGTAAACAGAATGAGAACATGGATCCATCATGCCTTGTTACCACTGTGCAGGCTGGTGGTGGTGGTGTAATGGTGTGGGGGATGTTTTCTTGGCACACTTTAGGCCCCTTAGTGCCAATTGGGAATCGTTTAAATGCCACGGCCTACCTGAGCATTGTTTCTGACCATGTCCATCCCTTTATGGCCACCATGTACCCATCCTCTGATGGCTACTTCCAGCAGGATAATGCACCATGTCACAAAGCTCGAATCATTTCAAATTGGTTTCTTGAACATGACAATGAGTTCACTGTACTAAAATGGCCCCCACAGTCACCAGATCTCAACCGAATAGAGCATCTTTGGGATGTGGTGGAACGGGAGCTTCGTGCCCTGGATGTGCATCCCACAAATCTCCATCAACTGCAAGATGCTATCCTATCAATATGGGCCAACATTTCTAAAGAATGCTTTCAGCACCTTGTTGAATCAATGCCACGTAGAATTAAGGCAGTTCTGAAGGCGAAAGGGGGTCAAACACAGTATTAGTATGGTGTTCCTAATAATCCTTTAGGTGAGTGTATATGGAGAAGGTCATGCGCTGGCCTATAATAAAGGGTGAAGATGTTGATGCATTGGAATCTTTTTCAATTTTTCTGAGAAGCTGTTGTAATGTAATGGAAGATTTACAGCAAATGGACGAAATTAATGTTCCATCTAACCTTCGACTCCTTGTAATGAAGCTGCCTTACAAGTTTCGAGAAAAGTGGAGGGCTGCTGCCTGTGAGTTACAGGAGCGTCGCGGCAACAGGGCCACGTTTTCTGATTTGGGGCCTCATTTATAAACGTTGCGTACGCACAAAAGAAGGCGTACGCCGCTCTCTACGCAATAATTGGTATTTATAAAAAGCAAACTTGACGGTAAAATGTGCGGTCCTTCACGCAAGCTCTGACCCAGGCGTACGCACAAAAACGGGTGAAATGAGAAATGGCGACACCGTCGGCAGATGGAAGAAACACGTGAAAGTGTGTGAAACTGTAGACCGTTGTGTAAAATAAATGGCAATACTTCCTCTCCTAAATAACACGAAGACTTCACAAAGCAAGTCTTTCAATTAACAGCCTACACGAACACCCGTTTGATCGATCTGCAACAGAAATGCAAATTAACACATATTTGCAAAAAGAAAAGTGAAATATGTTCTGCAATAATATTGGCATGTTACAATTCATCCTCATAAATAAGATGGTAAACAGAACGAAATAATGTACAAAACTGATATTCTCGCCAATGTGTCCGTCAGGCGGAGCAGATATAGATGCAATTAGATAGATAGATAGATAGATAGATAGATAGATAGATAGATTATTTGTCCACTGGGGAAAGTTGTTTTCATAGTAAAAATGTCTTCATCAACTACGGAATCATGGTATTTCATGCATATGCCTTTAGTTTGTTTTATTTTTGATAAAACAACGTATGACGTAGACCTATGTCTCAATCATTCAGAAAGCTGCAAGAAATTACATTTGCGCTGCACTATTTCCCATTTCCAAGTAGATTATAACCGACATCTGTAGCTTGTCATTTCTTTTTTATTTCGGCCACAGTCCGAGGTTGTGAGGCTACAGCATTTACGGCGTCTGCAACCTTTTGCCACTCAAGTGCCTTTTTGGCATTAGTAGCCTAATGCCCACACTGTGCCCTCCAAACAACATTTTTCTCCTCTTTTCCACCTCGCCAACGATAACTTCTACTTCACATTGAGTGAAGTTACGTTTTTTTGATTTCCTCTCTATTTCGCAATCGATGAATATTAACTTGTGGGCGTTTCACGGACTATTTATGGGCAACTATGGGCGTGACATGAAGCCGCAAAAGCTGTGCTACATTTAGAATTGATAGTGATTTATTAAGGGAAAAATGCGTAGGATGTGCGTGCGCACGGTTTTATAAATCCGAATATTTCTGTGCGTACGCACGCCACTTCTGACGCAAATCCTACGCAAAGTTTTATAAATGAGGCCCCAGGTGAGGTTTATTGAGCATCAGGTGAAGATTATTCGAAGTGGACAGGCATCCTTTTCATTTCATGCTAAAGCTCAGCCTAAATCGACTAGTAAAAGTCTTGCAACTGTTGCAGCTGTACATACTGTTTCACAGCTGTGTGTCCATCTGAAGTACAAACTACCTGTACTAGTTCGGCTCAACAAAAGAACATCAATAAATTGTGTATTGTCTGTAATGGCTGCCATTCATTGGATAGGTGTTCTTGTCTAAAGAACATGACACAGAGAAAAACTGAGCGTTTTAAAAGGAAATAGATCCTGTTTTGAGTGCTTGAAGATTGGACATGCGTGTGGTCAAAATGGGGCCGGGAACAAGGAGTGTGTTCTGTCTATCATTCCAGTACAAGTCAAGGCGAAGTCAGGCAGCAAGATTGTCAACTCTTATGCATTTTTGGATCCAGGAAGTTCAGCCAGTTTCTGTACAGAACATCTTATGAGAAAACTGAATCTTACAGGAACAAGAAGCTCCAAACTGCTCCGTACTTTAGGCCAAGAAAAGTCCGTAGACACGTTCATGCCCCGTGGTCTTCAAATTTCAAGCCTGGATGGACAGATCTTTGTGGATTTACCAGAGCTGTATAGTCAAACATCAATGCCTGTGAGCAAGAATAACATTCTCACTCTGGATGACTTGAAAGATTATGCATATCTGGAGAGTATCATAATTCCCAGTATTAATGCAGAGGTTGAGCTGTTGATTGGTAGCCTGGTAATACCAAGCTCTGCTACTTCGCTTTGCTTCATAGACAGAGTCTGGAATGGCATAATTGAAAAGTGTTTTCTTTCTCGGGGGGGGGGGGGGGGGGGCGCTTGTCTGAAGTATTAAATCATTGGTTACCCGTAAGCCAATCACATAATGCAATCACCTCTCTCTCAAACTTAAACATCACCTCCATTCAAAATGTTTAACATACACTCTTGTTCGGGCTTCAGTTTGCAAATGCCGGGAATATTCTCCACAACAGAGCGAATTGCATCCCGTATCTCCATATCCGCGGTCGTTTCCGATTTCCCTAACCTAAAATACAATCTTAAAGTTGCCGCTTAGCGTCTACGTCACGGCTCTCAGCCCGCCCTCTGTTCGTTGATTGGCCGGCTGTTTTCAGGCCGGAGGAAAACTGAGAGATAGGTCGCTATCTCAGACTGAGTACAGAAGCGAACTGAAATTGAGCGGAAGTACAAAGTCTGACGTAGTCAGGCTAGTTGATTGGTCTCAATGCATCAAATCTTATGGAACCGTGGGAAATCATTAACAGCCAAGGCGGGGGACCCTATGCTGTCAAGACCCTATTGGGGTGGGTCGTGACTCGTGAATGGGCCACTAAGAGGTGGCAGTAGTGACAAAGACTGGCTGTCCTGTAGTCACTGCTAATAGGATCTCGGTTGCCAGGCTGGAGGATCTGTTGATTGCTCAATACAATCATGATTTTAACGAGAAACTGTCAGACAATGATGTTACCATGTCCAAAAATGACCAACAGTTCATGGAAATAATGGAAACTACGAAGAAGCTTTACCGTGGGAGATATTGTTGCTATCATGGATCCTGTAGCTCCTCGCGGCTCCTGGTTGATGAAGAGTAATTAAAACCTATCCTGATAAAAATGGATTTGTTCGATCAGTCCAACTGAAGACAAACACAGGACAGTTGGATAGGCCTGTGTCCAAAATCTGTCTACTACGAGAAGCTGAGCACTGAAGCAGAATTGAAATTCACTTACAAAGACATTTATGGCTTCCTATTTATATGTTGTTTAATTGTGAATTTACATTATTACAAATGGGGCTGGTGTGTAGGAGCCAAATGTAATTTGTTCCACCACTAGATGGCGGTGTGCACCTGTGGTGCAGGTGAAAGCCACACCTGTTCCATCACATGATATTTAAACTGAATTGGGTTGAATCGGAAGGGGACAGGTGGCGGGAATATATGGTTCTTACCATAGAACCAATGCCATGTAAAAACTCTGTAACATTAAATGGACAAAAACAACTGTTCAAACGGATATCGCTGTGTGCAGTGTTTTATGTGTGAGGAACACCTTACCACCTGTCCTGGGCTTATAGGAAAGCCACTTCAGTCAGTAGTTTATGTATCTTGGTCTTTTCTTGTCCTATCAGATCTTGTTCCTCCACCTGAAGCTGTGAACCTCTAGCCCTGTGGCGGTGAAGCCAACTTCTGTTTTTACAACCCGATCTCATGGCAATTCGCACAAATTTTACGAGGTGGCTAATAGAGAGCCTAAGCCCCTCCCCTCCGCTTCCGGCTCATGGGACCTTATTTCGTAAAAAAATATGTATGGTAGTCAATGGCGAGAGACAACTTATCTTTTTATTCCGTCTGAACTGTGCCCTGAATTACAGATATGATGTTTGCCAATTTAAAAGATAATTCTGAAAGTCAAGAAAGTCGCAGTTTGTCATAAAACAGAAGAGTAACATTTAGTTTTATGTGAAAATCGCTCAATGAACTACATCTCCCGGGAAGCGAAACAACGAGCGAGATCCGCTGCTCGTGTGTGTGTGCAGTCTGGTACAAAACACTCAGGCATGACGGCGTAACGTTACGATTATAACGCAAGACTATAGAAACAATGACAGACGTTAGCTTCAGTAAAGTTAGCTTCAGTAAAGTTAGCTTCATTCATTGAGAGAAAATGTGCGCCTTTTGGGTTTGTAGTCTTTGTAATTACGTATTTTCACAGTCGTATACCTCAACAGTTTTACATCAAACTGCGACTTTCTTGACTTTAAAATGTATCTTTTAAATTGACAAACATCATATGTGTAATTCAGGGCACAATTCAAACGAGATCAAAATATTTGTTGTCTCTCGCCATTGACTACCATACAATATTTTTCCGAAATAAGGTCCCATGGTGGTCGACCGGAAGGGGAGGGGCTTAGGCTCTCTATTCGTATGAATTCGTACGAATGACCTATCCCTGACCCCGCCCCTAAACCTACCCATCACGTGGGTTTAGACAAATCGTACGAATTAGCCACATTTTAATCACTCGTACGATCATAATATATATCTGTTGTAATATGAATCATATGAAGATATCAGAGAACACTTTCATACACACAGTTATAGCAGGCGATCTGTTCCTGTATGGGATTCCTGCTCCATTAAACCATTAGAGAAACTCTGAGATCAGTCTGAGAGGAGAAACAATCCAGACATTTGATCAGAAATGAAGAACAAACGTCCTGAAGAGAGTTACAGGAGAGAGCAGAGACAAACACTCTCAGGATCTCAGGACAAGATCAAACTGTTGCTTTAAGATGTTTTTAACATGTTATTGGTCAGTTTATTTCTGTTGAAAGTTACAGGAATTTGAGGCGTACTGAAGCTCAAAGTGACAAATTTCAGAGTGTGAATTTATCAGCTAGAGTTAGACAGTCACGCTCATTAACACTTGATGTACAGTTATTTTAGCTGACAGAGTTTCACTTCACTACAGAGCAGCCTCACATCAGCGCGTCTGTCATTTTATTATCATTTACAGTTTGTCTTTTCATATTTGTGGACTGAAACGTTGAAGATGTTTTTCTCTGTTTGTGTTTCTGGCGTCTGGATGGTGAGTTTAAATGTGTTTTTATGACTTCAGTTGTTTCAGTTACTGATATCATGTGGTTAAAAAAGTAATTCATGTTTACATTTTTTTTTTTTTATTAAAAGTTTAAATCCAGGTTTATACTCTTAGACTTATATTAGGGATTGATTAAATAAAATCAAATAAATATGAAGCTCTAATACCCAATAGTTTAACTGTGGAAATCTTGTTAGTAAGTCTCTCTCTTTTTATTTACTAATTGTTCTACATTTTCATTTAGTAGACGCTTTTATCCAAAGCGACTTACAACTGAGGACTAAAGCAAGCGAGTCATCGTGAAGAGGCAAAAACAACGCAAGAAGTGCTCAAAATACAAAGTTCAGGTATTGCTCGGAGTAGCATAAGCCAGACAAGCGAGGATTAAAGGAAAAAGAAAGACTTTTTGGTAACACTTTACTTGAAGGGGTGTGCATAAGACTAACATGACACCTATGAATATGAAGGAAGTTGTATGCATGTTTATGACAACTGTCATTAAGTGTCATTTGCTCAGTTATGACATTTTTAATGCAAATATGACATTGTTTGAAATGTCTTTATGACACCTTGACATAAACAAATAAATCATAACCTGTCAGTGTCTTTGTCATGACAAATTGACATTACTAAGACAACACAGACTGTCATAAACATGACATAGCAGATTAATTATCAAACTTAAGAAACCACTTAGCTTTATTGGTTAAAATTACATTAAACTGTCAGGTGGCTGGTTTTGACATTGGCTGTCATGAAGCCATTATAATTTTTTAATGACAAATTCAATTTGTAATCCCTGTAGTTGAGGTCACGAAAAATATCCATGACACAGTTATAATGGCCTCATGACAGCCAATGTCAAAACCAACCACATGACAGTTTAACTTAATTTAATGTCAAGTTGTCATGACAAAGACACTGACAGGTTATGATGTTATGGTTTATGTCAAGGTGTCATAACAAACACATCTTAAACAATGTCATATTTGCATTCAAAATGTCATTATTGAGCGAAAGACACTTAATGACAGTTGTCATAAACATGCATAAACCCTACTTCATATTCATGACATATGTCATGTCATGGTTATGAAGGTGTCATGTCAGTCTTATGCACACCCCTTCAAGTAAAGTGTTACAGAATTTTATTTTATTTTTATGAAGTTAAGTGCTCCCGGAAGAGATGAGTTTTCAGTTGTCTTTTGAATGTTGTCAGGGATTCTGCATTCCGGATGAGGGTGGGGAGATCATTCCACCAGCATGGAACCGTGAATGAGAATGTTCTGGAGAGTGATTTTGTGCCCCGCTGTGATGGTACCACGAGCCGTCGCTCATTGACCGATCGTAGGCTTCTGGTAGGGATGTAGACTTGTAGTAGTGAGTGGAAGTAGGAGGGAGCTGAACCTGTGGTCAATCTGTAAGCAAGCGTCAAAGCCTTGAACTTGATGCGAGCAGCGAGTGGTAGCCAGTGCAGAGAGATGAGCAGAGGAGTGACGTGGGCCCTTTTGGGCTCGTTGAAGACCAGACGAGCTGCAGCATTCTGGATCATTTGTAGAGGTTTAGTTGCACATGATGGAAGTCCAGCCAGAAGAGCATTGCAGTAATCAAGCCTAGAGATAACCAGGGCCTGCATTGCATGCTCAGTTAGGAAAGGCCTGATCTTCCTGATGTTGTGCATAGCAAACCTGCATGATCATGCTGTCTTTGTAATGTGGTCTGTGAAGGTCAGCTGATCATCAAAGATTACTCCAAGATTTCTGACCGACCTTGATGGGGTGATTGAGGATGACTCTAGCTGGATAGTGAGGTCGTGCTGTAGAGACTGATTGGCAGGGAGGACGAGAAGCTCAGTCTTTGCCAGGTTGAGCTGCAGGTGATGTTTCTTCATCCATGCCGAGATGTCCGCCAGACAGCTTGAGATCCGTACAGCTACTGTGGGATCATCTGGTTGAAATGAGAGGTAGAGCTGGGTGTCATCAACATAGCAATGGTAAGAGAAACCATGTGCCTGTATGATGGGTCCCAGTGATGTGGTGTAAATGGAGAAGAGGAGCGGTCCGAGAACTGAACCCTGGGGAACGCCTGTGGTCAGTTGATGTGCTTTGGATACCTCACCTCTCCATGTGACCCTGAAGGGCCTACCTGTGAGATAGGACTCAAACCAGTGGAGAGGAGTACCTGTGATGCCCAGTGATGAGAGGGTGGACAGAAGGATCTGATGGTTCACAATTTCGAAGGCAGTAGACAGGTCCAGGAGAATGAGAAGAACTGAAGATTTGGAAACAGCTTTTGCGATCCGCAGGGCTTCGGTGAGCGACAGCAATGCAGACTTGGTTGAATGCCCTTTCTTGAAGCCAGATTGGTTGACATCCAGCTGGTTGGTCAGAGACAGGAAAGATGATACTTGGTTGAAAGCAACTCGTTCAAGTGTTTTCGCAATGAATGGTAGGAGAGAGACAGGTCTGTAGTTCTCTAGAAGTGATGTGTTTAATGTTGATTTTTTAAGCAGAGGGGTTACCCGAGCCTGCTTAAATGCTGTAGGGAAAATGCCAGTGTGGAGGGATGAGTTGATAATGTGTGTGAGGGCTGGTAGAAGTGTGGGAGAGATGGCTTGTAGAAGGTGTGAGGGGATGGGGTCTAGAGGGCAGGTGGTAGGATGACTAGAGAGGAGAAATTTAGATACTTCTTCCTCGGTTAGTGGAGTGAAGGAGGAGAGAAGGTTGTTGGCTGTGGGAGAGGTTAGTCTGGGTTCCTGTGTGTGTGAAGCTGAGAACTGACTGCTGATAGTTGTAGTTTTGTTAGTGAAGAAGTTAGCAAAGTCATCAGGAGTTAGCGAGGAGGTGGGTGGTGGTGGAGGTAGACAGAGGAGAGAGTTGAATGTCTTGAACAGTGAACGTGTGTTAGAGGCACTGTTGATCTTGTTGTGGAAATATGAAGATTTTACGGTGTGAACATCAGCAGAAAAGGCAGAGAGCAGAGATTGATACCTACTGAGGTCAGATGTGTCTTTTGATTTGCGCCATTTCCTCTCCACTGCCCTGAGTTCGGTCCGGTGTTCACGAAGAACCTCAGATAACCAGGGGTTAGAGGGAGTGGTGCGTGCTGGCCTAGAGGAGAGAGGGCAGATATTGTCTAAAGAAGAGGTTAGAATGGAGCATAAAGTATCCGTTCCAGTATTCACATCCAGAGATGAGAAATGTGAGGGTGAGGGAAGAGAAGATGACACAGCAGAGGAAAGATGGTACGGAGAAAGTGAGCGCAGGTTTTGTCTGAAAGTAACTGGTAAGGGAGTTGGTGGTGCATGGGTAGTGAGTTGTAGATTGAAAGTAATGAGGAAATGGCAGTGGCGGTTCTACATTGAATTACACCCTGGGCGAGGCCCCTTCGAGCCCCCCCCCCCCCCCCCCCACACACACACAAGAAAAAAACCAACAACAATAAAATCACATACCATTCATTTGAAGAAAAAAAAAACAGTAAGAAAATCCAGTTATTTTGCTATATTAATCTAACTTTCAGGGAGGAACCATTAGCTCATTGGTTACTGCCTCGAATTCTATGCATGGCACACTTTTAGTTATGACATGTTAAACTATACTTTGTCACAAAAAAGAGTTTTTAAAAGTGAAAGTGGCCGAGAGCCACTTATACACATTTCATGAATATAGTGACCAAAATGATCACGGTTAAACACAGAATCTTGTTCAAAAAGTCGGCCTAATACACAATGAAATCTATTCACCAAATTAATAACATTAAAGATGATGGCCAAATTTTAAAGGAGTGTGTTTTATGTTATCTACTAACATGTACACGTTCAAATAAACTTTTGACAAAAAAAGGTTTTATAAAAAGATAAACCTCACATATTTCAGCCTTTAAATCATCTTTATAAAAAGAATGGGTCAATAAAGAAGATAAATTCCTGACATTTATAATGCACAGTAGCTTATTTTTTATTATTAATAGTAAAATTCGGTCCGATTTTCCCATGGCTGTCGTTGCTATACAACCATGCTCTGCGCTCTCCACAACGACAAAGAAGTTTTAGTAGCTAAGGATTTCCACCACAGAAAAACGCTTGCTATAGCTCTGCTAAAAGATTTATTTACGGAGAAGAGAAAAACACCAACGTGTTTGGGTGCACCCCCATACTGAAAAGATTAAAAATGTTCATCTCGCTGCTCCTGGAAAAAATGAGCACGTCGCGTCAATTATGAGCGCGCTTCCCGTGCGCCTACATTTGAAACAACGACCTCGAGCGCGCAAAAGACGTGATATGTGAACGGCCCCTTGGTGAGCTACCTCCAATCAGGAGACTCCCTTGACATAGCTTCTGTGCACGGCACCTTCTCAGCAAGCAGGGGCGCCATTGCCAATAATTGAATTGAAATGATAGAAAATAGAAAACCTTCGCGGCGCAGAGTTTTATTTTTTAACTGCTCGTGCCGCCCCCCATGTGACATGAAAAAATGCCGCCCCGGGCGACTGCCCGGTTCGCCCGTGCGACTGCCCGGTTCGCCCGTGCCTAAAACCGCTACTGGGAAATGGTCTGAAACGTTGAGAGGTTTCACCAAAATATTGTCTGTGATGCAGTTGCGTGTGTAAACCAGGTCCAGTTGGTTGACTGACTTTCAACATTTGTTTGACAAAAAATATACAAATGTTCACATCAACATTGGTTACCTGGGTTTCAACATTTGTTTGGCAAAAAACACAATTGTTCACATCAAAATTAAATTTCAATCTTAAAAATTAATTGGTAGGATAAATGTCATTTAAAGTTCACCTTCTAAGCTTTAGAAGGGAAGGGAAAATACAAGACATTTTTTAACCGTGTTAAAATCTTTACGCACATATTCATGTCTAATAGGGTTTGGGTAATAAGGCTGTAAAATATAATTTCTAATGACTCTATTTGTAAAATTTGTATCACAAAAATCACAACCTTCTAAGGAGAGCTGCCTCAGTCCTGGGGAGACTTTGGAGCACCAAATGTCTTCTTTAACCATTAATGTAAAAAGGAATTGAAATGGCTCTGATCATTCTATTAAATATAATCACATGACACTGGAGTTGGAATTTCTCACAAAACTCTACACAGTAACACATTTCCATTATCATCCAAGAAATGGGCAATAGCCCAAATCCCTTTAGATTTCCATTCCTCGAAATATACAAACTTTCTGCCAAACTTTATATATCTATTATTCCAAACTGGAGAGTTGTGAGGCGTGAAGTTATGTTTGAACAATAGTTTAAAGGGGACCTATTATGCAAAATTCACTTTTGTAAGGTGTTTGGACATAAATGTGTGTTGGCAGTGTGTGTACACAGTTGTGCTGATACATCTTCCGATGCACCAGGGCACATCATCAGTGATGTATCCTGAGGTCATCGGGTGTTTCGGGTCTCTCGAACATCAGACACCCTCACTTCGGCGACCCAGCTGAGGTTGATCAAGCCTCAGCTTGTGCCCTGGCAGCTCAACCATGGTTCCGCTCTCTTAATCCAGAGCCACCTAACGGCTTTCTCCGCTGCCTCTGTGCTGCGACAGATGGCTCTTCTCCTCCTTTCGCCTGTGATGCCGAGTGCAGTATATGCCCTGCAGAGAGACTGCCCAGCAAAGCCTCTGCACCCTACCTCTACAGGCAAGCACCTTGCCTTCCAGCCTTGTTCGTGGCAGTTGCTGACTAAGTCCTGATTTCCCCTTTTTCCGCTCAAAGGCCTCCTCCATTCGCTCCTCCCATGGCACGGTGAGCTCCAGCATGACAACATTTTTTGTAGCATCAGGTACCAGGATGATGTCAGGTCTGAGTGAGGTCTTAACTACATGCTGGGGGAACTTGAGCTGCTTGCCCAGGTCTACTGACAGCTGCCAGTCCTGTGCTGTTTGGAGAGGCCCTGATGTTCCTTTCTTTGTTCCTGGCTTTTCTCCGGCTCTAATGAAGCTGATGGTTGGCTTCCTAGGTCTGGACTTTTGGCAGATGGAAACAGCACTAGAGATGCTCTCTGCGATAGTCTTGAGCACCTGATTATGACGCCAGCGGTATCGGCCCTCCCCCAGAGCTTTTGGGCAACAACTCAATACGTGCACAAGGGTCCCCTTGTTCTTCTGGCAGAGGGGGCATGCTAGTGATTCGGCCAAGGCCCAGCAGTGCAGGTTGGATGGGCTGGGAAGAACATCATAGACCGCCTGGACCAGGAACTTGATGCGGTGTGGTTCTGCCCTCCACAGGTCAGTCCACGAGATCTTCCTCCCCACAACTTGCTCCCATCTAGTCCATGCGCCTTGCTGTCTCATCCCCACCGCTCTGCTGTTCCTCTCCTCCTCCACAGCTGCTCTGACTTCCTTCTGGACCAGTTGCCGCCGCTCCTTCCCCCACGCTTTGTCATAACGGGGGGCTGCAAAGGCTCCTAGTCCAGCCCTTCCTCTGGCCACAGTTCCCACAAGGACTCCATGGCGCAAACGGGACTCTGCCTGCTCCACTGCCACCTCTGCTCTCCACTTCCTGCCAGTCTTGACTGCCACCCCTGCCCCAGAGACTATTGGGTCTGTTGATTCCCGGAACTGCAGCACCTCTCTTGCACGCAAAACCTTAAACTCCTCCTCGATCGTTTTCAGAGGTAGTGTCAGTTTGCAGCTGTTACCATAGAGTGCAATGTTGCTTAAGCTCCGTGGTAGACCTAACCATCTCCTCAGATAGCAGCTGACTCTCCTCTCCAGGTCTGTAATGGTGGAGATCAGGAATTCATAGAGAAGCAGTGGCCACAGTATCCTCGGCAGAATCCCGTGCTGGTAAATCCATGCCTTGAATCTGCCGGGTAGGCCTGTTTTGTCGACGCTCTTCAGCCATTTCTCCAACTCCTCACAGATGTTCTTTATTGAAGCTGAGTCCCTGAGGCTGCTGTCAAAATACCACCCCAGGCTTTTCACAGGCTTCTCGGAGATGGTAGGCATCGGTGTTCCTGAGATCGAAAACCGGAACTTATCAACCACTCTGCCCTTCTTCAGGACCAAGGATCTTGACTTTGCTGGCTTAAAAGACATCCTGGCCCATCCCAACAGCCTCTCTAGGCCTCTCAAGATCCATCTGGCTCCAGGCACTGACTCAGTGGTTACTTTCAAGTCGTCCATGAATGCACGGATTGGTGGTTGGTGGATCCCGGACCTGGACTTGGGGCCTCTACACTCTGGTTCAGCAGATTTTACCAACATGTTCATTGCTAGTGCGAACAGGATCACAGAGATGGTGCAGCCTGTGATAATTACAACCTCCAATCAGTGCCACTCCGATGTTACTGACCCTGTTGAGACTCTCAGACTGAACTCGCTGTAATAATCCAGAATGAGGTCTCTGACTGTAGCTGGAACATGGTGCCTCTCCAGTGTTTCCCACACCAACTTGTGGGGCATAGAGCCATACGCAAGTGCCAGATCTAACCATAGGACAACCAGCTCTCCCTTGTTCTCCCTTGCTTCTCTAAGGAGCTGCGTGACCACTCCTGTGTGTTCTAAACACCAAAAATGCCACCTTTCTGCACTGAGGTGTCGATGTACCCGTTCTTAAGGAAGAAGTCAGCCAGCCTCCTAGCCACAATGCTGAAGAAGATCTTCCCCTCAACACTGAGTAGTGAGATGATTCTGAACTGGCTGATCTCTTTGGCGTCCTCCTCTTTAGGGATCCACACACCCTCAGCAAATCGCCACTGCTGCGCTGCTTTCCCTCTTCTCCAGATTACCTTTGGGATCCCCCAAAGCCGGTGTAGCAACTTTGGGACAGTGTTTGTATACCTTGTAAGTGGTTCCACTTGGTCCTGGTGCTGACCCGGTACTTGCCCTCTTTACCACATCTTGAACTTCTTTCAGGAGAGGTTCCCTCTGGTCGAATGCCACCGTTGGCTCTGGTGGTCTTAACACGGTATCACACTGTCCCAGGTCTTGGTCTCTGGTGGGGTCTCTGAAAGTGTTTTGAAGGTGTTGCTCGACCTCCTCCTTTGCACAGGCTAAACATCCACTGCGTCTCTGTCCGAGGAGCTGTTTGTGAACCCGGATGGGTTGCTGATGAAGGCAGTGCGTTTCTGAGCTCTTTCTCTGCGCCGCCTCCTGTGGTATTCCGCTCTATGCAGGGTAAGGAGTCTCTTCCTGAGCACAGTACGAAGCTCTGCCAATGGCGCCCGCTCCTCTTGTCTTGCCACCTTGTACTGTTTGGTCAAGGCTTTCAGCTCTGTCCTGATGTTGTGTATTTTAACCGCCCGCTGGTTCATGCTATAGGGCTGCCTAGCCCCTCTTTCTTCCTCAACTCCAAACCTTTCCGCAGCCATACTCACTATGATAGTTGTCATAGCCTGCAGTCTCCTCTCCACATCCCCTTTGGCCATTGTTTCTAGCACTGAATCCACATCCTCGTCAAACTTCTGCCACTCTGATGTTTTAGAGGCTTGAGGCCACTTGATCCTTCTCTTCTCCGATGGCCTGTTTGGAGGGACTGGCGGCACCACTTGGAGGCTCTGGGCTCTGTGGGGTGCTTCCGGGCCCTGCTCCTCTGTCTCACCAGGCACTAGTCCTGAGCATTGTGATGGTTCCAGTCTCTCCTTACATTTCATCCTTACACAACCACCCTACAGTGATAAAAATCCACTCACTCCTTTTTTTTTAAATCCCCATAAATCATAAGCAGTGTCTCCCAACGACCTGTTTTCAGAATGCGGCTTTAGTGACGTCACTAAAGCCACAGGCCCCGCCCACGAGTTGACAGACATTGCCGTTTTAACTTAGACCCGCCCTGATCGAATTCACAGCAAGTTGTACACATCCGTTATTGCTGCACTAATGAGAATGTCTCCCAAGCGTTGAAGGTGTTGTGGCTGGATGTATTCATTCACATTGCTCTCTCTATTTACTCCTGAAATCTGAGCCAGCCGCTGAAGACAAGGTGGGTTCATTTTGTCTTTGAAAAATGCTCCCTCAACTCTACCGAAATTTGTTTATGTACCTACGCACTTCTTATACTGTGTTTACTCAGCTCTTAAAGTGATTTTCTGGAGTAAAACTGACACTTATTCTGTTGTGTGACATACAATAAACTTTATTAAACTCATCAGTATATTTTGTGTCATCATTCAGACATGGTCCTACAACAGGCTTGTGTTAATAATAGTGGCTACAATCAATGACACATAGGTTATAACCATGGGCGGCGCTAGGGAGGGGCTAGCAGGTGCTTCAGCACCCCCAAGAATGACCAAAGCACACCGATAGCACCCCCCAAAATAATGTCTGGAATCAATTATATTCAAATATATGGTATTTCGAGATATTAAGTCGTTATTTCAATATAATATCTCGGTATTTCGACACAATAACGGCAAATTTTTGTCCCGCCAAAGCCTTTTTTGATCGGTGAGTGATGTAGAATAGAATGACTGCTGCGCTTGACAGGGCGCATCACGAGCAGAGAGAGAGAGAGCCCCGGCCGCGCGCACTCTCACGTCTTCAAACACTTCTCGCGCATATTAATCAAAATCAATTGACACGATAGTAAAAGGTCGGAAGACCGCAGTTTCACGTGGAGCATTTGGAGATTTGTTCTCCTGAATTACTGCGGTGTGTGAATTGTGCTAAAAAAAACACGTTGCCTAGCTTATCGTCTCTAAAAAGCGTTCCGCCCATTCAGCTGACCTAAACCACATTTCAATAAACGAAAAAACCTTTCCAGTGATGTTTTCTGTATTGACACAAATCTTGTGCGATGTCCTTAACTGCCGAGATAATCACACAAGCGTGCCGTAGACGTCCACTAATGACACGTCCGATATGGAAACGAATGACTCATTTTAACCATTCACTTTAATGACTAGTTAAAACAACTGACATGTCCAACACTGAACTCACGAGACCTCTGAATCGGTGTATAAAAAATCGGTAACACTTAATTAGATTAGTTAACATTTACTATTTAACTGCACTTCAGCATTGATAATGTTAATTGTTTCAATATTTAGAGAGTCAGGCCCACTATATGTGTGTTGTTGCCATTAAATAAGTGCATTTAATTTCATTTTTGTTAAAATATTATAAAGTTTTTTTGTTTTGTTTTACATCTATGC
Organism: Rhinichthys osculus; assembly: GCA_029959095.1. NCBI lineage: Eukaryota > Metazoa > Chordata > Actinopteri > Cypriniformes > Leuciscidae > Rhinichthys > Rhinichthys osculus. Next base: position 2,031,536 of record JARWKJ010000020.1, on the reverse strand, counting down.
TGATTATGAAAATTGAACAGCATGAGTAAGATGCGCGATATATCGGAAGATATGATGGGTCAGACATGATTTTGACCACTAAATTTACATTTACACATTTACATTTAGTCATTTATTTTAGCAGACGCTTTTATCCAAAGCGACTCAACTGAGGACTAAACCAAGCGAGTCATCGTGAAAAGGCAAAAACAACGCAAGTGCTCAAAATACCAATTTCGGACATTGCTCGGAGTAGCATAAGCCAGACAAGCGAGGATTTAAAGGAAAAGGATTTTTATTTTTAATGTTAAGTATAAATTAAGTTTTGTTTTGTAGAAAGCCTTTTTTAAAGTGAATTTCGTTTTGTATAAATTGTATCTTAATTTTAATCTACTTTTTATCAACCAATTGACTGGGTAAAATAGCCTAAATAAGAAGCAAATATAGCAGACAATAATGATAAGATAAGGAGGCGCAGGCGCGATTGCATTGCACGTGAACTGGAGCACATCTCATCATAAATTTTGCTCATTTAAATAATAGTGTGTGTGTGTATATATATAGGCTAATTGCGCAGCTCCCCCTGTCAATGATCTAGCACCCCCTCAGCACCTGTTAAAAATTATCTGGCGCCGCCCCTGGTTATAACCGTAATTAAACTAAATACCTGTTCCAACTCCATACATCATATATTCTCTGACTCTGTAGGCATTATTGTCCGAGTCGAAATGAACACCGTTACTGTGAGTTTCTGTTTTGATATTATCATCTTTCCGTGAGTTGAGATTGTTCACTGAGCGTGAGCTGGTTAGGCTCCGCCCCCTATGCTGTGAACCAGCAGCTCATTAGCATTTAAAGGAGACACACTAAAACGGTGCGTTTTTCTCAGCCCCAAAAAGTGACGATTTAAACATGCTGTAAAAAATTATCTGTGGGGTATTTTGAGCTAAAACTTCACATACACACTCTGGGTACATCAGATACTTATTTTACATCTAGTGAAAAGGGGCATAATAGGTCCCCTTTAAGTTTAATTGGTAGAAAAAAGTTGATTCCCCCCAGTTTGTTAAAGATTGCACTGGGGGCAAAAAAACAAAAAGAGTGGCTATTTTGAATGAAGGATTTTACAAGATCAATGATAGAATATCAAAAATGATCCAAGTACGGTTTAAAACCGCAAAATAACTATAAAACAACCTAGCAAAAATAAGAGTAAAACAGTTACTGATGCAGACAGGCGTCTCATTCCCTCTGTCATATGTGAGGTGAAATATATTGGACATTTCTAGAGAAATTTAAACCGTGGAAATCCCCAAACACCAAGAATTTATACATACGTAGAAGAATTTATACATGCGTCAGGTTTCTCGTCAAGAAAGACTTCCGCATAGGAAACACCTGTGCATTCTCGCTCATAACTCCTCATTCCTCGCGGTGCAATTACAGAATTGAGATATCCGTCAAGATGGATGAATTCGATCGGCGCTAATGATGACGTCATCGCCTTGAGACGAAATCAAAGGCAGATTGTAAACATAAATAAAACTAAAAATATAGGTACTTCATGGATTTTATATGTAACAAATAATACATTCATACATATTTATATATATATATTACTTTGTGAAGCAAAAACAAAAAAGTAAAGGGAAAAATGAACAAACATCTTTTTATTGACTAACAAGATAGCATAGCAAATCCAGATAATAAAAGTGTAAAAAGCCAGTTGCAAACCTACGTGACAGTATATCTTGCTCTATGTTTTCTAAATACTTGACAAGTGGAAGAACTAGTTAATTTAAAAACAACAATGAAGAACAAGTTAAAAATCTTTTTGAACAAGAACAGTTTGAACCTGTAGAAACCTTCTACTTTCATTAATAAAAGTGTATTAATAAATATAAAAATAGTTTATTTTTTTTATAAAGAAAAATGATATGCAAGAATAAAACTAATAGATATTGTCCATCTTTGAGTTGATCTGAATTCTCAGTAGAAACTGCTGGTCTTTAAGATGAACTTTATTCAATGTGACAAATTTAGGTTATGTTTCTTTTGTTCCGTCGCTTGCTGTTGCTGGTTAGGACAGATTTATATTGAAGATATTTTATTACTTAACAGTATTATTGTGTCACGTTTGGTGAGGATATGTGATTGTATTTTATATGACTGCGTAGAGAAGATGAGTGGCTGAAACTCTTAACACACACGAAGTGCAGTGATAAGGTTTCTCTCCAGTGTGGATCCTCTTGTGTGTTTTCAGGGTTCCTGACCGACTGAATGCCTTGTCGCAGTGTGAACACTTATAAGGTTTCTCTCCAGTGTGGATCCTCTTGTGTGTTTTCAGGGTTTCTGACTGACTGAATCTCTTGTCGCAGTGTGAACACTTATAAGGTTTCTCTCCAGTGTGGATCCTCTCGTGTGTTTTCAGGGTTTCTGACTCACCGAATCTCTTGTCGCAGTGTGAACACTTGTATGGTTTCTCTCCAGTGTGAATTCTCTGGTGCCGTTTCAATTGTCCATTGGTAATAAAAGTCTTCCCACACTCAAAGCACATATGATTTCTTACACCAGTATGTGTTTTCTGATGTAATTTTAAATTCTGCAGATGTGAAAAACTCTTTCCACACAAAGAACATGAATGTGGTTTCTCTTGTGAATGAACTGTGAGGTGTCTCTTCAGGCCTGAAGCCCACAAAAATGTTTTGCCACATTGATCACATTTGTGCAGTTTCTCTCTAGTGTGGATGTTCATGTGTTCCTTAAAGGTACGTTTTTGTGTGAAACTCTTTCCACACTGATCACATGAGAACGGTTTCTCTCCAGTGTGGATCCTCATGTGCATCTTATGGTGCCCATGTTGTTTAAAACTCTTCCCACATTGATCACATGAGAACGGTTTCTCTCCAGTGTGGATCCTCTCGTGAATCTTGAGATTCTGTTTGTATGTGAAACTCTTCCCACACTGACTGCAAGTGAAACATTTATTTTCTCTTCTTTTCAGTAAAGAAATGCTTTCGATCTGTGAGTGAGTTTTTTCTCCAGTTTTGACATGATGATGTTCCACCTCTTCACTCTCCTCATTCTCCAGCATCACGTCTGAAATGATAGTTAAAAGTCCTGTTTGTTTAGAAAGGACTATTACATATATTAGATCAACTGCACAATTATCTAACATAATATTAACATTTTAAAACTAACATTAATAAAGTTCTGACAATCTCTCAGATAAATATTACCTTTATATAAAAAAAACAACGTAAGTACTTACTAATTTAAAATGAACAATTAGTTAGAAATTGTAAGTAGTATTAACATAAACCATGTGTCAAAAAAGGTGTTTTATGACTTTGATTTATGGTTCTGAGGTTCCCCTGTCTCTGATTTATGATGGGTCGCTGACAGGCTCCGGTATGTCTAGGCTGCGCGACGCCATGTGACATCCTCCTGCGGTGACATCCTGGCCAGAGGTGTAAAAGAAAGGTGTCTGGCCCTTGGCCTTCCGGGTTTTATTGCCCGTCTACCTGCGCGATATAGGTGTTATGTCGTTGTGTATTCTGTCTGCTGGGGAGACCCGTTTTCACACTTCGCCAAAAAGCTGCGTGTATAAATGTGTGTTGAACGCGAGCACAGTCACTGAAGCGTACTAGTGTGTCGTGTCTCGTGTCAAGCATCACCGCTGTTTATTCTCAAACTATTTTCCAAGCCATATTGTGTTGTTGGAATCGTGAGTGCAAGAAGATGGAATCCTGTTCTAACAGTGAGTGTTTTTTATTATTTAGTAACATTGTTAAGAAACATTATTTTTGTTTACGAGCGTCGCTGTTCTATTGCTTACTTAAGGTTTTATCTGCCCGCTTCAGATGGTGACAGCTTGAGTCTCTTCGATCTTGTTGAGGAGATTAATTTCCTAAATCAAGCCGGCGGTACGTATAATTATGTTTAAATGTTGCATACGTTGTGTGTGTGTGTGTGTTTGTGTGCGTGTGTGTGACGGACGATGTTTTGTTTTGTTTTCGCCAGGAGGCGTGGCTAGACCTAGCACAGCTGCTGCTGCGCACAAAGCTGTTGCCTCTTCACGAGCGATCACGGAAGCACTTGTGCCAGGTATTGTTGAATGTTGTTACACCCCGTGTTTAAACAGTGTTGTGGCTGTGTAAAAAAAAAATATCTTATCTTCTCTGGGTTTTTTGTTTTTACCAGGGCTGAAACGCGTGACTATCAAGGCCTTAGTACACGGACCACCGCGAAGCAGCGAGTCAGCTAACGTTGGAGTTATTCCCCTGGGTAAGTGCATTGTCATTTGGCTTTATCAAACAATGTTATGCTGCTATGGTTTGTTGATTTTGTTTTAAAACTTTAACACATGTATTTACAGATGGTTTATCAAACGTTGTGAGCAATGTCGGTGTGTCTGAATGTGTGAATAAACCGGATAAGAAAGCGAAAAATAAGTTGAAACGTAAAGCAGCAGTGGTGTCCCATGCGGACGCAAAAGCTTCTGCTGACGGGTCATCGAGAGACGTACCACAGACATCTGCCCCAAAAAAGCCAAGACGATCAGCTGATAAAAGTAAGTAATAAACAAAAGCTGATGGATTGTTTTCTGTTCACACTAAATCAGAAAGATAAATATTGTTTATTTGAATGTGATAGTGAGAGGGTCGAATGTATTTGTGGATGTATAATGTGCCAATACGCTAGTTTAGAACTGTTGTTATCATACATTACACCATTGGAGAACTGTGTGTAAAAAAAGTGTAGACATGATGATTTTAGGCTGGTGTGCCATTCCATATTAGCATGGTCTTGTTTGATTGTTTGTTTATATATATATATATATATATATAAAGAGAGAGAGAGAGAGAGAGAGAGAATTTGACAATACATATAGTTTTTTAATGTTACATTAGTACCAGACTGATTTTTATTTTATTTTTAGTCTTAGAAAATATAGTTAATATTAATATTACTGTTATCATTATAATATTAACACATTTGTACCAACTTTTTTTTTTTTTTTTGCACCCTTTTCTACTTCTTAACAGAGGTGGTCGTAGTTCCCGATATAAATGATGTTCAGAGCTGGAGTGAGGGTCTGATACAATTATGGGACGGCTGTGTATTTACAAACGACCCTAAAGAAACACCGCAGTCTGTTCCAACCAGCGAACGGGTCGTGGTCGTGGAGGAATCCGACCCTGAACAGCTGCCTTCAAATCAGGAGGCTTACAAACAGGAACCACAACCCTTTATAGACAATCAGCACATAGCCAGACTGATACAGGACTCTGTCAAGACCGCATTGAATGCCTTTGAGGTACGTTTTGACAAACGCCTTAATGCCATTGAGAGACGTTTAGATGCTTATGAGTCAACACAACAACAACAGGGAATTTGGCTTAAACAATGCATAGCAGCGCAACGGTTGCATAGTGGTACTGTTCAAAAAGTAGCCAGAGAACAATGCCTGACTACAGAATTGCTAAAGCAACTGGTGCTCATGCTTAAAAAGAAACTTGGTTGAGTTGACAACATTTTATATATATATATATTTTGCATACTATGTTTTTTTTTGTTTTTGTTTTTTTTTTCTTCAACATTTGTCAGTTTTTCATTCTATCTTTTTTTTTTACTGTATGGACACAGGGTTTATTATCCATAGTTTTTAACGTGTTGCTACATGTGATTTAAATAAATAAAATAAAAAAGATCTGATTTAAAAATGCCTAAACGTTGTCGGGAGCCAGATGGTTTTGATCAGGGTCCGGTAGCTAGGTTTAGACGAAACGACGGTAGCGTGGTGCCCCTCGAACAGTGCAGTAACACAGAAACATTGCTCTATTTAATACAGACTGTGGAGGATATGAATAGGTCTGAGTCTTCAACTGATACGTTGGTAGAATTATTAAACATCGTGAGATCAATGTCCGATGAGGATCCTGACCCAAATAATGATTTTGAACATGTTGTAAATACCCAACAAGCAGGAGAGGTGTTAGAACCTCGTCCAGAACCAAATTCTGCATTTGATCATCTTGTGTCTTTTCACCAGTCAGGCGAGGGCCCAGGTACACAGACACATCGCACACTCAACCCTGAAGCGCCCAATATGGGTCTCACAGATAGAGATATAGAATCACTTGTAACAGTAGGTGGTGATGTTAGTGGGTACACGGTACTGCCACGAGCACGGTTCAATGGTCTGGAAGTCCACAGGCTTATAAATTTGCGAGAGATATCTTCGACAGATTTAGCAGCCTACACAGTGTTTTTACATGACACACTTTCTGAAATTGTGGAGTTTTCCAAACTGTTAGGCGGAGACGGGTGTTTAATCAGCATCACGTTGAGGGGATCGAGTTTGACATCAGATGTTAGTACACTTTTGACGGGTAGCAATGGTTATAGTGTAGATCTATTTATAAACGACCTTGAAAAAATAATGCAGAGCAACTCTGACGTACAGTTTGATGAGAGATTGAATTTAAGACTGTCGATAGCGAGAAGTAAACACGGCGGTGTTTATCGAAAGATCCGTGATCTTGCCCACAATGAAGTGATTACCAAAAACAGACTTAATCTGTTCTGTCCCACGAACATTTCAAACAATCTTTGTTTTGCAATCTGTCTGGCACATTTCCTAAATCCACAGACACCACACGTAGAGCTTGAGTTTGTAGCATCTTCAATACAGAAGTCAGCTGGCTATGGTGATCAATACAAGATAGCGTTTAATGACATCAGACGGTTTGAACAGATGCTGAGCGTTAAAATAGTTGTCTTCTATCGGTCTGATACGGGTGTTTTGGAGAAGTATACAAACACAGACGATCCGCATCCTAAAACAGTATTTTTGTACCTGCATGACAATCATTATTTTATGATTAAAAATCTACGTGCATTTATTGGCACCCCATACGTGTGTGAGTTCTGCCACCGAGGATTCACCTGTAGGAGAGATCACAGATGTCGGTACATCTGCGATGTCTGTAATGACCCGGAATGTCATAAACACCCCAAAAAGCCAAAACATTGCGGCGACTGCCTGCGCTACTGTAAGTCTGACTATTGTTTCGAGATGCATAAAAAACCACCTCGGGGTATGCAATACGCGCAGTGCGACGTGACTAAATATTGCGGTAAATGTAATAGACGTTACCATGTCAGCGGTACTAAACCCAAACCTCATAAATGCCCTGCAGATCGTTGTGTGCACTGTGGTGAGAGTTTGGTCACCGATGGTATGCATCAGTGTTTTATCCAACCAGTTAAGCCGGAGATGCCGAACGATCGTTACATTTTCTACGATTTTGAGACCCGTTATGAAAATGGTAAACACGTTGCCAATTTTGTATGCGCTATCACGTTTAATGGCGAGGAATTCGTGGCTGAAGGGACCGATTGTATGGATCGTCTCGTTAAAAAATTCAGACAACCACGTTACCTTAATTACACATGGCTTGGGCACAATGCAGCAGGATTTGACAATTTCATAATTTTGGAATTCTTTACTAAGATGGGGATTGCTCCTAAAATCACAATGCAAGGTTGCAGGCTAATCTTAATGTATGACACAGCTTTCAAGCAACGTTTTATTGATTCATATTCCTTCATACCCATGCGTCTGGCCAAGACACCCGTTGCATTTAATCTGACTAATGCAGAGAAGGGGTATTTTCCGCACCACTTTAACCGCGTTGAAAATGACAACTACATAGGCCCGTACCCTGACAAGAAATTTTACGGGTATGCAACAATGTCGAACCAAGACAGGGCTGCGTTTGATGATTGGTACAATACCATATCTGACAAAGTGTTCGATTTTAAAAAAGAACTCGCGCTTTATGGTAAAAACGATGTCGTTTTGCTGAGGGAGGCATGCATGAAGTACCGCGACGAATTCATTTTGTGTACAGGCCTTGATCCATTTAATTACACCACTTTGGCAGCAACATGTATGGCCACATATAAAACACACTACATCCCAAAAGACACAATAGCTCTGACACGTAACAATGCGTACACCAACCAGAACAAAACATATTCGAACATTTCAATTGAATGGCTCGAATTCATCCGAAAATCACGGGGGATAGAAATTCAACATGCTTTAAACACCGGTGAGGCGTCATTTGGGAAATACTATGTGGATGGTTTCTACAACGATGGATATGTGAAAAAAGCATTCAAATTTCTCGGGTGTTTCTTTCATGGTTGTGAACGATGTTATAACCCCAACGACCTAAACCCTTTATCAAAAGTGCCTTATGGCGTTTTGAGAAGACAATGCGACGACAAGATTGAAATTTTGGAGCGTGCGTACGGTCTTCAGGTCGAGGTGATTTGGGAATGTGCATGGATGAGCGCTAAACAGAGTGATGTTGCAGTTATGGATTTCATGTCCACTTACAAACACACTGAAAGATTGAAACCCCGTGAAGCTCTATTCGGCGGCCGAACGAACGCATTAAAACTGTATCACAAAGTTGCGGAGGGCGAGCGGATTAGGTATGTTGACTTTACATCACTATATCCCTACTGTCAGGCTCGAAAATGTTACCCAATTGGGCATCCGGAAATAATACACAAGGATTTTCAAAAACTTGAAGATTATTACGGACTCGTCAAGGCAACAGTCCTTCCGCCACGGAAGTTGCTTCACCCCGTACTGCCTTATAGGACCGGGGGTAAGTTAATGTTCCCCCTTTGCCGCACGTGTGCTGAACAGCAGAACCAGACACACCCGTGTGTGCATACTAATGAGGAAAGATCAATTCATGGGTGCTGGGTTAGCATTGAACTGTTAAAAGCCGTTGAGAAGGGTTATGTAGTGACAAAAATCGATGAGGTCTGGCATTTTCCCCAACGCTCTGAAACATTGTTTTGTGATTATGTTAAAACATTTTTACAGTTCAAACAGGAAAGTTCAGGTTTTCCAAAAGACGTTGTGACCGACGCCGACAAAGAATCGTATGTTAGAGATTACTTTGAGAAAGAAGGGATTAAGCTGAATCTGGACAAGATTGAGTTTAATGCTGCACGTAGATCCATCATGAAGCTACTGCTTAACTCTTTGTGGGGGAGGTTCAGTATGCGCGAGGAGTTACCGACAACCGAAATACTAACAGACCCCGAACAGTTTGCCCGATACATTTTTGGCACTGAGTATGACCTCAAGCATTTCTCATTTGTGTCAGACACTGTTGCAATCGTTCAGTGGGCTTACGCAAATGGGAAAGGGACCCAGACTCGTGACATTAACGTCTTTCTCGGGGCTTTTACAACGGCCCACGCGCGGTTAGAACTTTATGATCTTATGGACAGGTTGGGTGATAGACTGCTTTATTGCGACACAGATAGTGTTGTGTTCACGTCTAAAGAGGGTGAATATGAGCCCCCACTGGGGCCATATCTTGGTGACCTTACTGATGAAGTTGGGGAGGGAGACCATATTGTGGAATTTTCGGCAAGTGGTCCGAAAAGTTACGGGTACAGAACTGCTAAGGGTAAGGTCTGTATGAAGGCCAAAGGCATCACACTGAATGCTGTAAACTCCGAGACCATTAGGTTAGACACATTAATTGGGCTTGTCGATCAATATGTGAGGGGGCGGGGTGACAGTAATCACATTCTCGCGTACACCGACAGTATAGTGAGGAACAAAAAGCAGTTCACATTGCACAGCAAGTCAGTTGTGAAAAAATTTAAAGTCGTATACAACAAGCGTGTACTGCTACCCGACCTAACTACGCTACCATATGGCTACTGACAACGTTTTTGGGCACCGGGGTGTGGTAGACCCGGATGGTTTTGATTTTAGATTACAACATCCTTTTTCATGTGTGTTAAGCGGTCCTTCTAGCTCAGGAAAAACATTTTTTTGTAAAAAAGTTGTTGGAAAATGCTAAAAGTGTAATTTCTAAAAAAAATTGAAAACATTGTGTACATTTATGACTGCTGGCAACCTATGTATGATGAATTGTTGAAACTGTATGATATTAAATTTATTGAAGGTATACCGCAGACTCTGAATGATGATCGCTTGTTTCCCACCAACAAGACCAATTTTGTGATATTGGATGATGTTATGAAAGATGCTAGCAGCAATTCAGAAGTTGAACGTTTGTTTACCAACTATGTGCACCATAGAAGCTTGAGTGCAATATATATCGTACAAAACTTATTTTTTCAAGGTAAATCCAGTAGGACTATCAGTTTGAACACTAATTATTTGGTATTGTTTAAAAACCCTAGAGACAATACCCAAATTAATGTCTTAGCGCGGCAGATGTATCCCAGGAACACAAAATACTTTATGGAGTGTTATGAAAATGCCACCAGCACCCCTTTCGGGTATCTATTGATTGACTTTAAAGCGAAAACACCAGAACAGTACCGTCTCAGAACAGATATTCTGTCACAACATCCAGTCGTGTACATTCAGAAAAGAAAACATTGACAGAGAGATTTGAAAATGTCTGCAAGACTTTTAAGAAACCTACCTCTTTTAAAATTGTTATTAAAAGCCACGCATAAACAAAGACGCGTTATTTTAGAGGCGGCTGCAGACGAACTCATTGTGACATTGTGTGAAGTAGCTCTTAACGTAGTCCACGGTAATATTCCGCTAACACCACAGCAATATCAGAAACTGAAGAGAAGAAGAAGTGAGATCAAAATTGTTGCAGATAAAAAGGTTGGAGTTAGACGTAAAAGACGGTTAATCAACCAACAAGGAGGATTTCTACTACCTTTGCTAAGTGCGGCAATCCCGTTTATAACCAGTTTGGTTACATCTAAATAAGTTTGGTGATGGAGTATGCCGAGAAGATGTTTTTAGTACCGCAACACCAGTTGGATAAGCTGAAATCCTCTAACACCCGTGAGTCTATACAACAAGTTGTGGAGAATGATCTGGACATGACTATAAGAAATATTTTGCACAGGTCTGATCTGGATCACCATGAAAAAGCTAAGATGTACACAGGTGTTTTGCAGCGGTTTTTAACACTCACTAGACAAGGGGATAGAGATTCCGGTACATTAACATTAAGGCTACCACAGCCTAGTAATGTTGAAAAAGAAGACCCACCCGCACCAGGCCATGTGCGTGCCCATGACGATTTAGGTGATTTTGCAGATGAGATTTTAAAAAATATTCCACAGAGGAGTGTGAAAAATGTTCGTTACATTTTAGATAAAATGTCTAAAACTAAAGATGTTACTTCATGGACTGAGTCGGGAGAGTTTGTGTTTAAAGGCAGAACAATCCCTGGTTCACACATGCTTGACTTAGTTAAAAGCGTCACGGCTCCACAAAAGATTGTTGACGAGCGGAGACCTGGCGGGTGGCGTGAATTTCTGGAGGCTTTTGCTAGTTTAAATTTGCCATACTCTGTGGTACCAAACCACAATGTCAGACATGCAATTAACTCTTTCAAAACCAAATCGACCACATCTATAACAGGATCATCTAAGAGGAGTAAGAAACAGAAAGACCCGAGTCGGTGGTTAAGTTTTTAACCCGCTGAACCCGACGGCATCGTCCGCGACGCCACACGACTCCTCCGATAAATATTTATATTATTTGATGAAAATTTGATCGATTTTCTTACCGTTTTTTGCAGCAGAAAGCTAACGAGCTAGCCGTCACGGGGGTGTCTTTCGTGTCTTTCTAGCCTTTACAGAAGGTTTTCTATCCAGCCTGGAACTTGTGCATCCTTTCAGAGTGTTTCAGCAATAAATCCAAACGCTTATATCCAAGTTTTATCGACTTGATGTCCATAATTTATACATTATCCGTCATTTTTGCCGCTAGCTCGATGCTAGCTGCCATTTTGGATAACACGTCATGCGTTGCGTGAGGTTGTTGACCAATGACAGGCTGATCCGTCATCCACGTTGGTGTGCGTCATTACGCATGAACCAAGGCTGATATTGTGGAGAGAGAGACGCACAGAGAGACGCGAGTTTTGAATAATGGGTCGTCAGATTGAGAAACATGGATCTAAATCAAGCGCTGGTCTTTTTTGATCCCATGGAGGATAATGGATTTTCTGGAGAACAGAGCTTTTTGACTGATGAGGAACTAGATTACCTGGATGGTCTTAGACCCTGCTGAAGAATAAGTTCCATTTATTTATTTACTGTAAAAGTGAATATCACTATTCTATGATATATCAATATCATATTATCACTAATATGATAAAATATACATTTTCTAAATATGTAAAAATAAGTTCTGTAAAAGTAGTATTTCGTTTTTCTATGTTTGTTACAGAGTTGTGGATTACACTTTGTCTGCCATAGTTTGTCTGTAAAAGTATATATAAAAAAAACTAATATAATAAAATATACATTTTCTAAATATGGTCAAACAGGCCACCCCCTGGAAATGCAAAGCCTGTGATGTGGCCCTCTGTGTGATTCCTAATAGGAACTGTTTTGAGGCTTGGCATCAGTGAATTTCATGAGGCCCAAAACGCCTGGACTTCTTTTGGAAAAATGTAAATAGTTTTGGTTCTGTTCAAGTTATAATGTTTATTCCTGTGCTCCAGGACTCCAAAGACATGAACAAACTGTTTTCCAGAGGACATTTGCTTAGCTTTTATTTATTTGTGTGTGATTTCAATAAATGTTTGAGTGATTCAATTTCCGTTTTATTTTTTCATTTGTCTTTGTGGTCCCATAACTTATTTTACATTCAGGTGACATCAATGCAACACAAATATGCTGAAAGTTCAATTTGTCCTGAAAAAAAAGAGGTGTGTCAATTGTCTGTGCACAAAAGGGTTGATGTTTTACAAGCTTTTTTAGTAAATAACACCAGACGGAATTTTTTAAAAAAAAATACCCTTAGGTCTCAGAGGGTTAAACTAACAGTTTGTATGTATTGTGTTCTCAATTTCTCTCTTTTTTTTTTGAGAACTTATGATGTGATGTATGTGTAATAAAAGTGGGGATAAAGAAACAAAATTCCGTTCTTTAGTTGTTTTTATTAAAATATTAAGCATGAGACATGAACATTTCACCCATTTGTACACACTGAACACATTTGAAAACATTTTCACTACATGGTGCTTGTTTTAGTTTTCTCACAAATGCTGACACCTTTTTGTCATTTTTAATAAAATCGTTGGTATACAATTTCATCACATAATCATAATCAAATCCCTTTGCCATGTGGTATAGAAAGAACACACAATGTTGTCCACATGTATCTGATGAAAAATCTTGGACTTGCACAGTTGAATGTAGTACTTGACTAGAGTTGAGCTTTAAAAAGTTTTTGATAATCGGCGGAAAACCATGATAATCTGGTTTATTACCGAAGCTGTCGAAAAAACATCCTACACCATCCTCATTTATGTAGATAGCCAACCAGTGTTCCCCTGGGAGTCCTGAAGGATGTGTATTGATCAAAACCATTGCTGGTAGTTTTCTTAAAGGGGTTTTTGGTAGGTAGTCACATGGTAGAACTCCGAGAAAATAAGTATCGAATGAAACCTTATCCATGACGGCCGTAAGCTGTATAGTGTTCATTTGAATGTATTAGTAGTAATCAACCTGGACCTGTCGGCGATTTGACACTTCAATCAAACTATCAAACAATGCATAAACAATTAAGTTAATCGTACGTGGTAGCGGCAGTCTAAAACGAGCTTCTAGTCTAATATTGCCACTTTTGATAAGCGATACGTGCTGGCTACACTCCTGATCCGGTGTGAAATCGAACGCATAGAGTGTATAGCCGTGCAGAAAATCCTCTCTATCGATACATAGAGGTTGGTTTTTAAGATGCCTTCCAGAAGCCAGCGCTAGCTGGTAAAACTCCCGCACTGCAGAACCATTTTCATATTCAGGTTGCAGGGGCTTCGCTGGGTACTGTTGCCCATCCAGATAAATGGCCAGAAATTCTAAATCATAGTTTTTAAACGCAAATGGGTTTTTATTATAGGCACCCACAAATGCATCATTATCAACCATAGCTAGAACCAGAGATTTTGGCAGAGTTCCTAAGAACAAGTTTTCTTGATTGCAGACACGTGAGCCTGCAGGTATTGAGAAGTTTTTCAGACACACTCTGTCGATGGGGTATTTGGCTGTGGTTGAGAGTAGAGCTTGTGCATGCCCCAGTCTCACAGCTGGCGACACAGACACTTTTTTCACAAATAGCGACGCAGACAGGATGTTTAGTTTATAGGCTGTAGCGTTGCTCCTCATCAGGCAGAATTCATCCTTACCTCTAGTCATTCTAATTTTAAGATCTAATCCATTAAGTAATAGTTTTTCCTGAAAGAAGATGTCACTGTGAACAGGTGCAAGTAGTTCGACCACATTACTAGCGTTGGTGAAGGCTGCTCTCTTTGTCAGCCCGCGATTTCCCCCAGCCGGGTCAGCCACATCCATATGGCCCGCAGTGTCCAGGTAAAAGAGCCCTGCTGAGAAAAGCGTTTCAAGGGCGTCTTTACCATAATTGGTAAGACATTCTATCATACAGCGGTATGGGTATGTGCTAGAACTCTGTGATATAAGCCGATCTCCAAGCGACACATCCACTTGTGAAAAAATCGTAGATCCAGGATAGTTCACAAGACCTACGGGATCTCCGTCTGCAATATCCGTCCCATCAGGATTAGTGATTTTGAGGCGCAAAAAAAGTAGTGTGCTGTTTAGATCTATGTAATCCTCCCCATTCCCCGCAATAAAAAATTCCAGCGGAGATGTGTCGTATATCGCTGATAGTGGTGGAACTTCTATATAAGTGTTTTTTTCAATTGCTGTTTGAGTTAGTGGTACAGTAAACAGATCCAGTTCAGTCTTTAAACACTCTTCTGACATGTTGTGTAGTAACGCCATGATTTAAAATATTGTTTTAACAGAGCTCCTTGATCTTTTTGAAGCAGTACGCTTAGCTGTCTCCTTGCGCTTGCGTTTTACAACTGATGTTTTCTTGGGAGGTTGTATTGTTTTCTTCTGCTTCTGGCCACTCCTCCGCACCCCTGGCGGCCTAGATGCTCTTTTGCGAGCCATTACCATTAGTCCGGATCCGTCTTGAGCATCATAGTTGTTGTTAAAAGATCTTGATAACGTATTACTAACAACGTCACTTAGTATGTTTTTTGCAGCTGATTTAAGATGCGGCTTGGCTATGCTAAATCCTCGTTTTAGTAGGGGTATAGCCATTCTAAAGAGCCCCCGAAAAATCCCCCCCAAACCGGCCCCATACATGACTCCACCTCCTGCATACCCGGGGAGCCCGCTGCCTGCCTGATTCTGGTAATAGGCAACGTAACGCATAGGGTCAACATTGTGATTGTTGAAATATGCCATTTTATACAAAGTGTTTTACAGGCCTGAAGTGAAGTTTGATGCACACTTTCCCGTAAGAAAATGGGACGTGCTGGTTCTGATCGTCCTTCACTTCTATAACAATATCTGTGATGACTGATTTGTTGATAGACGCGTAGTGGGGTTTGTCGTATCGAACACTGACTGTGCTATTGTTGTCCCCTGTTATTTGTACACACTCCAGAAGCGGTACAAAAGCATCACCCACTGATTGGTAACGGATAATGTCCGTGTAGATATAAAGAGTATAGAAACCACCGTGTATGTCCGACTGATGCATTGCATATGTTACAATATCCTTTTCATAATTAGTTTTTTCAGGGTTTGTTTTTTGCAGAATAGAATCTCCTATAGGGACGCCTGGTTTCAATCCTAAAATAATGGCTAGTTTTCCATGGAAGGTCATTGAAATGTTAGGTTTTGCTTTCAGAAATACTTTGTTTTTTACGCGGTCATAACCGAATTCCCCCTGAGGCGCTACTAAATCATTTATTACACTAACTAGAGATGGGACATTGTCGTAATACCCTGTTTTTATTGGTATGCGTAGTTTCGATAAGCTGGTCTTCTTCACATCTACACCATGGCGTAAGCTGTTAGTGTACTTTTCACCATCGGTCGTGGTGGCTCCAATGTTTATCTCGAAAACGGCGTCATTGCTGTTAAAGGTGTACCAGCTTCTAGGATATTCAATTTGAACAAGCCCCACCTCCCATTCTCCTTTTATATTTATAGTGGTAGCCAGTCTTGTTCTATAATTAGAGATTTTATTATTAGGGTATACAGACTGCGAAGCGTTGCAGGGTAGTGTGACATAAAATCCACCCTCAGCCATGTCTGGTTTTTATACAACTGTATGCATCCTGTGTGTGTGGTTTGTATTTATGGCTTCTGTACATCAACTAATTCTTTCTGGTCGATCCATGACGCAAACTTCGCTGGCCATCCGAGCCACTGCACCAGCACTAATGTTTTGCGACCCTTCGTCTTCTTATCTAAAATTTTTTCAACTTTAAATGTCTTGTTTTTACTGACAAATATTTTTTGCAATTCTTCCGCATAAAAAACGCCGTCGATAACATCCCCGTCGTAATCACTCAATCTGTAAACAGGGGGTTCTCGTGGGATACACGCTGATATAGTAAAATACTCTTGTGTGTAGTTTTCCTCATACCCTTTTGCAAACGGTCCTCTGACTTTAGAAATTCGAACCACGTCACCAATCTTGTATTTAAATACGGGGTTAACACTATGAGGTCTGGTATCACCATATAGGTTATGCAGCACCACAGACTCGTTTTCTTTCCCCACATCAATCGGCCTCATCTTGATGCTTCTGTGATGGCTCGCATTATATCCTTGTGTAATGTCTTGAAGTATGTCGATGTAACGTTTTGAGTTTGTAGCAGTTAAATATCTCCACATTCTACCTTTTAAGGTTCTATTAAACCGCTCGACAACACATGCCTTTAATTCTGTGGCTGTTGCGAAATGGGCTATATTGTACTTTTTTGTTACATTTTGAAAATGTTTGTTAAAAAACTCCTTTCCTTTATCTGTCTGTAATTTCTGTGGTACGCGTCCCTCTTTCAGTATGGATTCAAAAGCTTTAGAGACCTCTACACCACTCTTGTTTTTTAAAGCCCTTGTCCATGCATATTTACTAAAGAGATCGATGCATGTCAGCAAAAAATGGTTGTTGTCATTTACCGGGGCATATGCAGACATATCGACTAGATCGGCCTGGAACTCCATGTCGATACCGTAGACAAAAACCCGATTCCTTTTGTATTTTAGAGGGGCCGTTCTGTGTAGTGTATATGCATCCTCGCCAGCAAGCCAGTCTGAAACCTCTTTATCGGTTAAACGAACACCCGTTTCTTTTAAAACAGCTTCTTTTAAGCGTTTTTTCCCCCCTAAAGAACCAGGGTTAGAAGGTGTGTAATAAGTCTTTTTCATTTCTTCTGACATGTTTCCACTTCACGCTCCACAAAAAGAATAACACAGATGGTTTAAGTAATTTGGGTTTTTATTTCTTAAACAGTAAAAGAAAACAAAGGTATCATACAGCATCAATGTAGTGTAAAAAATGTATACACATCACAATGTTTTTTTCAAGAATGTAATCAACCAGGGTTTCAATAATTTCACAAACATCAGCCTGATTGTTTCTTGTCAATATGTCTACACATAGATCAGTCACATATGTACACAAGCACAATATATCAGCTATTCTAATACAGCTGCCGCATTCAGTCATCAGGTCTAAAATCTTTCTGATAGTCACACAAATTGGTTCACCAGCATTAACGCATAAACGCATCAAATCTGTCCATTCATTTGACACAGTTCTTACAACAGACATTTGTTTCATGAGGTTTGTAAAACGATTGGTATCTACAGCACATCTGTTTACAGTAACAGATACATTGGCACATTCATTAATAATCTTATACAACAAGCCGGTCATCTCACATCTAATACGTTGTTTAAGTAGACACTTTGCCAGACCTGTTGCAAAACACGTATTCCCCATGTCGGTGTTACAATCACTCAACTTGGACAATACCTTTCCAACTGTCCACAGCGTCATAGACAATTTGTTCGCTGCTGACGTCCACAACTTTCTCTCTGACTTCACGAAGCTTTTCCACAATGAAAACTTCGTCACGCAGTTCATGTAAAATAGCCTCCACTGAACCTTGAATCCTCTGGGGGTGAACCCTTAAACCACAACGGCTCAATGCTTGAGCAACGATGTGCTTAAGGTCCGGTTTCACCAGATTACGTGTCAGTTCCTCAAAGTAGGCGTCAAAGAAATAGGGACCCGGTTCAAACAGGCAGGAATGTCTAATCTGACTGGGGTGATCCACTTCACAACCCAAACAAATTTCTTTCAGCTTTTTGTTGATGACGTGTTCCAGAAGGACCACAACAGTCGCTTTTATGATTTTGAATCCGTCCGAGCGGATACAACTGTCTGTGTTGTCAATTCCAGCAAGGGCCGCAGCTCCAGCTATTGCACCAGTGTTGCCGTATGGTGTTGTAAGGAAGGTCATGTTGTGATATCCAAGATCCATGCAAAATTTATCCAACCAACTGTTGTCGCAAGTTTGTGGGTGGGGCTCCAGCGGCGTAGCATTGTCATCAGGCATCGCTGGGGGAGCCTCAGGGTTGTTGGTGTAGCAGTAGACTGTTGTAGATTCTTGAGACATGGTGAATGAATGTAGCAATTGTACCGATCTGCAGGCGTTTTTAATGGCTGTAATACGTGGGTGGGGTTAAGAGGCGGTCTTCAGCGTTGGTAACGCCCTGCTCAGGGTGAAACAATTTAATCTTTACAGAACTGTAACGGTCATACATGTCGCACCATCTAAACATCTTGTCAATGCATGTAAATACGTTGTCAAGCGTACGAACATCTTTCCACTGAAACAAAAATTTCATGTCGTAGCACAAGTGATGCTCAGATTCACGAACAGGCCACGCACGTTCGCAGAGCTTTGTCTTGTCGTTGCAGCAGAAAATATAAACACAATCGTCTGGTAACTTTTTACTATGGTCCCCGACCACACGAAATCTTGTGTCAGGAATTGAGCCATCCCACTCGGCTACGTACAACGGATCATCACCACAGTCGTTCAAATCTCTCCAAACGTAGTTGAAAAACAGAAACCAGTCCTTCTTGTGGAAAATCACACATGGGGTCTGTGATGTAAAATCGTCTTCAACATCTCCTGTGTAGAGTTTCACAGTACGCATCACCTTGTCGAACACATACCTCACCACACGCCCACCAGACATTGAGAAATCCTGTTTCACAAGAGCACTGTCTTCATGAAGAAATCTTGTCAAGCTAACATTTAGCTTTTTCCTTGGAGCAAAAGTTAGATCTTCTCTCATTTCAACAGGTCCTCTTGTCGGCGAAATACACATAACCTTTCTAGGGGTTTTAGGAGTTCTCGGAGTAGCCATTGTATCAGGAAAGTCGTAGAATGTCTTCTGTGTTCAACAGTGTAACCCCTAACCTTATTTAAAACTGCAACAAAAGACGTAGGTAGTGACGTAGTTGTGAAAAAGGCACACCTCATACCATAAAAACTACAATGGCAAGTTGCGAGGTGTGAGTTCATTAACCCAGTCGTAAAAACCAGTCAAAAATTTAACATCTGTTTGATCTGTTTGTTTGTTTTTAAAAGTCCCCGGACATCGGCACGGATGATGTCACATGGCGTCGCGCAGCCTAGACATACCGGAGCCTGTCAGCGACCCATCATAAATCAGAGACAGGGGAACCTCAGAACCATAAATCAAAGTCATAAAACACCTTTTTTGACACATGGTTTATGTTAATACTACTTTGTACATTTTTCACTCAACATTGAATCAATCAACAATTTCCTCCTTTTAAAATGGCGACAACCAGAAAGTGACATCATTTGAACTCTTTCTAGAGTATGATGGGAAAAAAGTGTTGACTACATTTATCAACCCTGTTACCAAAGTTACAAGAGAAATACCTTTTTTATTTTGAAATACAACTAGATTAACATTGGCCTTGACATTCATAGGGAATTTGAAAGTTAAAACTCTAGCCATAGTCATTTACGTGCAGGTTGCCGTCCTGGCGAATGGCCATAGCAAATGTTTAAGCCCTATATGATATAGGCTCATCAATTCTTCTTTTTTCCTAACAGCATTTAATAAAACGATGTCCAACAACACAAATAACTCTCTCCCAAGCAATGGGTTCCATCATGACAAGGTTCCCTCAATGCCCACAGCAGACCTTTTCTTTAGTCAAATATTCAGAAAAGAGTATACAAAAAGCAAAACATTTTGGATGGAAACTCAGCATCTGAAAATTTGAAAAAATATATGCGACTTAATCTTTGTTTCCATCTCTTCTCGTTCTGTTCAAAAGAACAAAATCATCACTTCCCGGGATTTCTACAATGACTTTAATACAGTGGTGTAGTCTCATTATTTGTAGTGAGTATACTGTGATACACCCCCCTCCCCCACCCGCCTCATACTAACCCGTCCCAGAGCGTCACCTCATAAGCCCCACCACACTTACTAATGCATACAGTATGCGACCCGATCTGGCAATCTTACATAGCGTGGATATATCAGATAAAGGACCGCAAAGCGGTGGCTTAAGTGCATTTCACCATGTCACGACTTGATGAACCACTGAAACAATTTTGAAAACATTATTTTAAGGTAAAAAATCTTACTTAGTGTTGCTTTAAGAGCTACATTTAGCCTTAGATGTTATATGAATATGGTCCCTGATGCACAGGTTTTATCAGCTGACAATTTAAAAAACAAAACAAAAAAAACATCATAGGCACACATACAAATTTACTTTTAGAAATGGTGTTTTTGAAAAAAAAAAAATGTTATTGTTATGGCAAGTTTACTGTTTAAATTAAAACATGTATGAAAACTTGTGTGATATTCCTTTTTAAAATAAAGTTTAATACTTTTTTTAAAGTACATTTTACTTTTTTAATAATTTAAGAAATTTTAATAATTTCTCTGAGTTAGACCGAACATTTATTTTGGTGGGTTGTAGACATTTGAGTTTCTGTGTGTTTTAATAAACTATTATTATTATTATTAGGCCTAATTGAAGTATACTCTACTGTGCAATAGTAATATATTTCTGTTATAATTTCTTCATGTTATACCGAACTTTTATTTTGACAGGTTGTCGTAAAGACATTACAGTTTCTGTGTATATGATACGAATGAATGACGATAGCTTCATCAAATGAAATGGAGAAATTCTCGTGAAGTGAGTGACTCTCATAGCAGCTCTGCGATGAAGTGCACATGTGTATCGCCTACATCAGGGGTTTTCAAACTTTTTGTGTGTGTGGACCACTATTTGTAATTAAGAATTTTCGCGGACCACCTCATAATACACATAATAAAATATGTCTACACAGTCCTACCTGAATTAATCCACACCTCTAAATAGGCTAACTAGCACTAAAACTATAACTGGTCATCACATCAGTACAACAAGCTTGTTAAAGACAGTTTACTGCACACAACGGCTGCCTTTGGCGATTTTAGGGGATTATTAACGCAAGTCCTCAAAAAGTAGGCTTGAGTTTTTCCACTTAACAGCACATCCGCAAAACATTTCAGAAACACGAGATCAAGAAACTAACATTAACTGGAAATTAAAATAATAACAGGCCTTATTCATTCCATTTATAAACATTTCGTTTCATATAGGCCTAAACTGCCTATAAAGGCTATGGCATGTGATGTGATAATGAGAACATATTTGCCTCTGCCCTATACACATTTAATGAAAACACAGTAGGCCTAACGTTACTCCAGGTTAAAAATAAAAGAAAGTTGGCAAAAGGAAAAGCCATTGGAGTCTATTTGCCAGCCCAATATGAACGTAATATCCTCCTTTGTCACCCTCCACATCTTTCCCTTCCTCTTTGTATCGTCTGTCTAATATAGGCCTATATTAAAAACAAACAACTAAATAAATGCTCACCTAACCTGTTGCTATCCACCGATCCATGTTGTGGTTCTGACGACACTGAGCTTGAACGTCACGGCCGAGCGCCACTAGCCTATTTTAGTAATCACACAATAACTTGACAATTTAATTTACATTTTATATAAATATAGGCCTACATATTCTTTTTACTTTTTTATGGGAATTTCCTGGTAAAATGAAGGTAAAAAAATATTATTTTATATTTTATTTTGCCTTTTCACGGACCACCTGCAGTACCCTCACGGACCACTAGTGGTCCACGGACCACAGTTTGGGAATCGCTGGCCTACATCATGTCCTCATACAGTGAAACGCTGAAAACACGAGCGTCACGCGTGCTTCAGTGTGTGTAGTAGAACGCACACTGAGCGCTCATTCCCAGAGACGCGTAGAACAATAGCTGTCTCTTTGAGCTTTACTATTCACAGACACTAGTCCATATCGAGATTTGATTAATTGTACAGCCCTACTTTTGATTTATTCGTAAAAAAAAATGCCCAAATTCCGTGACGTTCTGCTTTATACAGTAAGTTCTTGGAGCTCCTGTCTCAGCAAGAGAGTCCTGCCAGTCCTGTTCTCGCGTCTCAGCGTTTGAATAATTATGCTGATTGGATTAGGAGTGGTATCACTCTCAGTCTAGGGCAGGTTTCCTGAACTTGTACACTTCATTTACATGCTTTGTTCAATAGTGTCTCATCACAATGTAAATCTCCTGCCCCTAAATATATATAAATTGCAAGTGAAATATAGGGCTGGGTATTGTAACAAAATGTTCGATACCGATACCTGACTTCGATACCGGTTCCTGAAAGATACTTTTTTCGATAGCAATTTTATGTAACCAGTTTTAACAATATAACATTACCTATTTTTTTTTTTTTTTTTTTTTTTAGTTTGTTGACTTTTTTACACTCATATTTTGAGTATGTAAAAAAGCACCAATGCTAAAGTTTTCTATGTTTCCTAATCATTTAACAACATGTATTCTTTACTTCAATGAGCTCATTGTTTCTGCTTTAACTTAATGCATTGTTTAACAATGAAACTGAATGAAAATTAATTGAAATGCATTACACTGTCACCTCTGATAACAGATCACTCTAAATTGTAATTTAGACACATGCATTTTCTGTAACAGCTGCTTTGAAACTATATGTATTGTGAAAAATGCTATACAAATAAATGTGAATTAAATTAAATATAGGCTACTGGGGGGCGGGATATATGCCTCATGTGAAGCACGTGAAGCTTGCGCAAAGCACTGGCAAAAGTAGCTATGATTATGGATGTGGAAACAATAGCAAGGAGATATTTTAATTGTTTATTAAGGAACAAGTGATTACTAATGGTGTGTTTACACCGAACGCGAATTTAATTATTTGTGCGAGTAGATTACATACAAAGTCAATGCAAAGACGCATCATTCGCGCCGGGCGTCGCGAATGACGCGAATTGGGCGACGCGTTTGCCGCGAACGTCTTCCCCGCAAGTTGAAAATTTTGAACTCGAGCGGAAGATTCAAGCGTCTAACTAGATAGATAGAAAATATGTGGAAATGATCCAAAGTGTACCTATGTGCCAGACTCGATGCCAGAAGCACGCGATGCAATATTTTCGACAAGATAGACGCGTATTTGACGCTCTATTCACGTTCGGTGTGAACACACCATTACTCTCAAGTGTATTCTGTGTGCTTCTGTGCCTTATCAGATTTACCGTGTTACCGGTCTTGGCGGCAATTATCTTGTCGAAAATATTGCATCGCGTGCTTCTGGCATCGAGTCTGGCACATAGGTACACTTTGGATCATTTCCACATATTTTCTATCTATCTGGGTTGGGACGCTTACACACACACACACACACAGCCTCACGTGCGGCGAGCCACGAGCCACGTCCCTGGGCAGCCGCGTAAACTAGTTCCCTTTCGAGGGAACTCGCGATGCGTCAACGACGCTTTGGGAACGCCCCCAGCGTGAATGCGTCTGAGCATCAATGTCAACTAGTCCAATGGAAAGAATGAGCGTCATGGGCGGGTGACGTCATGACCAGGAAGGGATAAAAGCACATCCGGTGCAAACCAGCATCAGCTTCTGTGTCTCAGCAAGCGATCTGTGTTACTCTGTCTCTGTCTATTTATTGTTGTCTGTTCGATATTATTGGGAAGAGTTGTGGCGAAACAACTTTACAAACTCTGAGCTTCTCCCTGCCCGCCTTATTTACCGGGCGGGGACACACTCGAGCTTTGTGTAGTATGTTTGGGAGTGGAGCATGCGGTGTCAGCCTTCGAGGGGGCTGATTGCCAGCATTGCGAGATGCTTCCGCTCCGCATGCTCCGCTCTCGCCTGGCGCTTTTCGAGGAAAGTGGCCAGGCTCGCGATCCTCAGGGTGCAGGACCCCCTGTGGATCGCGAATAGGATCTCTTTACGGGGTTGGAGACGGGTCCGCGGATCTTATCTCCTCCCTTTCCACGAGGGATCCAGTGCTCTCTCGCTGGTCTCGGAAGCCCGCGCTGCGGTCTCTTCCGCCCGGGGAGAGAAATCAATGCTTCAGTGCTCTACCTCCGAGGAGGTAGATGTGCTGGGCATGGAAAGTGACACAATCATGGGGGAAGTGGATTTGCCATCTCTTCCCCAGCGTATGAGAAATATATATAGCCTATATATATATATGATAGTTTATATATTATATATAAAATAAAGTGAATATATATAAAGAATATATATATAAAAAATAATAATAAGCTGGTGGAGGTGTTTACTAAGGCTGTAGATAAATTAAATATTTAATGGCCAGCAGAAATAAGGGGGCACTCGTCCTAAAAATAAAATAAATTGAACGAGTTTCCTTCCCTCTATTTTTCCACCTCCATCACGGGGCCTTCCATTTTTCCCGATCTGCACAGCGAGCTGTCTAGATCATGGAAAAAGCCTTACTCATATTTTAGCCCCCACATTCATGTATATTCAGATATTTGGGGGTTAAGAGAGTATGGCTATGGGGCAATACCCCGGGTAGAACAGACATTTGCGAGCTATCTGTCTCCCGGTTCAGTATCGTCCCTGAAGGCGTCGGCTTCTCTCACTAAACCATTAAAGAAAACTATTTTTTAATCTAGTGGGAATAGCATATATGGCAGTGGGTCTAGCATGAGCCTGCTTGCACACTATAGCAGTGCTGCAAGCATATCAGGCTGACCTGCTGTGGTATTTGGACAGAAGTGAGGGAGTTTGGCCCGATGGGGTTTGAGAACTCTGTCGGGACTCAGATTTATCTCTCAGGGATGGCAGCCCTTGTGGTCACTGAGAGACACCTCTGGCTCAATTTGATGGGAATCATGGAGAAAGATACAAGATAATCTCTCCCTTGCTATGTCCAACCCCCTGGGGCTGCTGGGCGTGAGCAGCTCAAGCCGTCTAGTTTCTCATACACAACACAGCAGCCAAAGCTTTCAAAGCAGAAGCCGGATCCGAGGACCGTTCTTCATGCTGAGAAGGCTGCGGCTCAAAAGAAAAGGTCTGGCGCCACCGGCGTCAGACCGGTGAGGGCAGCCCCAATCGGGGTGGAATGTTGTACACCTCATTATACGGTGCCCTTTCCATCTCGGTGCCCTCAGGGGACCGTTCTGCCAACCCCGCCACCCTTGGTGCTTCGGGGCGCAGCGTTCTCCAGCGAGCTTCTGGCGCAGCGT
Source organism: Rhinichthys osculus (assembly GCA_029959095.1). Lineage (NCBI taxonomy): Eukaryota > Metazoa > Chordata > Actinopteri > Cypriniformes > Leuciscidae > Rhinichthys > Rhinichthys osculus. The sequence continues at coordinate 2,005,978 of JARWKJ010000020.1, read as the reverse complement.
CAACTCGACATTGCGTCGGACTCACGCCCTCTGAGGGGGGTTCGAAAACAGTCAGTTCGGGTGGTTCCTGCCAGTATGCTTCAGGTCCCCGAACTGGCTGTTACACCAGAGGCCAGCCTCGAGGGGCTGGTTCCCTTGGTAGATTTTCTGGCAGCGCGGAAGCTACTGCCAAATATATCTCTATGGGTCCTGCAGTTAGTAGTAAGAGGCAGATTTGGTTCTCGTCCTCCAGGCTACAACGGGGTGTTGCTCACGTTAGTGCATTCCGAGCAGGCTCTGGTAATGGAGCAAGAGGTAAAGGCCCTGTTAGCAAAGAAAGCTATAGAGCAGGTGTACTCACCCGACATTGCGTCGGGTCTTTACAGTCGTTATCTCATTGTTTCAAAAAAAGGATGGAGAGCTGCGTCACATACTAGATCTTCGTCTGTTGGAGTGTTTGGTGCTGGAACTCAAGTCCAAGATGCTGACACTCAAACAGATCGTGACTCAAATCAGATCCGAGGACTGGTTTGTCACGATAGATCTAAAAGACCCATACTTCCATATCTCCATCCTCCCTCAGCACAGGAGGTTCCTGAGGTTTTCTTTGGGGCAAAGAACACCAGTATCAGGCACTTCCTTTCGGTCTAGCTCTATCACCCCGCACATTCACGAAGTGTGTAGACGCAGCTCTGGCCCCGCCAGGCTGCAGTGCATACGCATTCTGAATTGCATAGATGACTGGCTGATTCTAGCGGAATCAGAACAGTTAGCGGTTCGGCACCGAGGTGTCGTTCTCGCTCATATGCAGATGTTGGGGTTGAGGCTCAATGCCAAGAAGAGTGTGCTTTCTCCAGTACAGAGAACCACTTTCCTTGGTGTGGTATGGAATTCAGTGACGATGCGGGCCACTCTGTCGCCCGTTCGTGTAGCTGCTATCCTAACAGCCACAAAAGAGCTGAGGCTAGGCCAGTCACGCACTGTAAAACAGTTCGAGAGACTGTTGGGTCTTGTGGCAGCAGCGTCCAACGGGATACCTTTTGGCCTGCTGTACATGAGACCTTTACAGTGGTGGCTCAGGACCAAAGGGTTCTCCCCGAGGGGAAACCCACTTCGTATGATCAAGATCACGCGGCGGTGTCTCCGCGCCTTGGTTATATGGAGGAAACACTGGTTCTTAACCCAGGGTCCGGTGTTGGGAGCTCTTTGCCATCGTGTTGTGATCTCGACAGATGCTTCCCTCACCGGCTGGGGAGCGGTATTGGAAGGCCGCTCAGCTCAGGGCTTGGGAGGAGTCATCATCTCGCTTGGCACATGAATTGCCTAGAGATGATGGTCGTCTTCAATGCGTTGAGACATCTCCTCCCAGACCTGAGGGTCCATCATGTGTTGTTCTGAAACAGTGACTGTTAGGCCTCAGGGCAGCAGCGTCCAATGTGATACCCTTTGACCTGCTGTACGTGAGACCTTTACAGTGGTGGCTCAGGACCAGAGGGTTCTCCCTGAGGGGAAACCCACTTCGTACGATCAAGATCACGCGGCAGTATCCCCGCGCCTTGGTTATATGGAGGAAACTCTGGTTCTTGACCCACAGACAACACGTGGTGGCCTATTATTTTGGTCCCTCAGGAAATTACGCTGTCTGAGGGCAGTGTATATTCCAGGGGGGCCAGAATATTGGAGCAGACACCCTGTCGAGGCAGGGGCTGAGGCCAGGGGACTCCACCCCGAGGCGGTGGAGCAAATATGGGAGTTTTACAGCCAGGCAGAAGTGGATTTGTTCTCGTCTCAGCATACGACGCACTGTCCACTCTGGTTATCCCTCACTCAACCAGTCCCCTCGGGGCTGGTTGCTATGGTGCAGACGTGGCCGAGGCTACGTCTGTACGCATTTCCCCCTGTTGCTCTGCTCCCAGGAGTTCTGGAGTGATTCCGCCAGGATGGAATAAGCCTATTTAGTAGCACCACCCTGGCCGAGCTGAATTTGGTTTGTGGACCTAATTTTTCTCCTCGACGGACCTCCCTTGGAGGTCCCGATCAGGAGAGACCTTCTGTCTCAGGCCGGGGGCACAATACTTCACCCCCGACCAGAGATTTGGAACCTGTGGGTTTGGCCTCTGAGGGGGCCCAACCAACTCATAGAGAGTGGTCTCTCAACTGAGGTTGTTGAGACCATTCTAAGCTCAAGAGCTCCAGCTACTAGGAAACTATATGCGCTTAAATGGAGAGTTTTTTCTGTATGGTGTCACCGACATCAGTGGGATCCGGTTAACTGTTCTGTGAACACAGTACTCGAGTTCCTGCAGGAGCGCTTTACGTCAGGTCTATGTCCTTCCACGCTTAAGGTCTACGTGGCGGCCATTGCGGCTTACCACGCCCTGGTGGGGGGTACATCGTTGGGTCGAGACCCCCTGATTACACGTTTCCTTCGTGGCACATTGAGGCTGAGGCCTGCAACTCGCACTAGGGTGCCAGCTTGGGATTTGGCAATAGTACTAGAAGGCCTGTCTAGGGCTCTATTCGAGCCCTTAGATTCGGTTTCAGAGGAATTTCTTACTCTTAAGACTATCTTTCTGCTAGCTATTTCATCCCTTAAGAGAGTTGGAGACCTACAGGCCCTTTCGGTTTCCCCCACTTGCCTTGAGTTTGCCCCGGGGATGGTTAAGGCATTCTTATATCCGAAACAGGGATACGTCCCTAAGGTGCCGACCTTGATTCCGAGGCCTATTGTGCTGCAGCCTTTCTGTCCTCCTCCTTGTACATCTGCGGACCAGGAAAGGCTGAACCTCTTGTGTCCAGTGCGAGCACTGGATACTTATGTTCATCGGACATCTTCAATGAGGAAGTCCGACCAGTTATTTATTTGCTTTGGATCACCTAAGAAGGGTCTTCCTGCTTCTAAACAGACGGTTAGTAAAGTGGATAGTTGAGGCTATTTCACTTGCATACGAGTACTCTGACCAGCCGTGTCCTTTGGCGGTCAGAGCTCACTCTACGAGGGGTATGGCGGCCTCTAAAGCCTTACTATTTGGAGTTTCTCTTCAAGACGTGTGTGATGCGGCAGGCTGGTCCTCACCGCTCACATTCGTTAGGTTTTATAGCTTGGACCTGGATGCTGCCCCAGGTTCTCAGGTGCTTAGTGCTTAGTTTCAACAGACTGACACTCAGGTACTTGGAATTCTGGCGTTTTGGGTATTCTCGTTCCCAAAGCGCCGTTAACGCATCGCGAGTTCCCTCGAAAGGGAACGTCTCAGGTTACGACTGTAACCATAGTTCCCTGAGAAAGGGAACGAGACGATGCATCACCCTGCCATACTTCCTGCATCCCTGTGATCGGCTTGCTTCGACATTTTTTAAGCTAATGCCGGTTTGAACCGGATGTGCTTTTATCCCTTCCTGGTCATGACGTCACCCGCCCGTGACGCTCATTCTTTCCATTGGACTAGTTGACATTAATGCTCAGACGCATTCACGCTGGGGGCGTTCCCAAAGCGTCGTTGACGCATCGTCTCGTTCCCTTTCTCAGGGAACTATGGTTACAGTCGTAACCTGAGACGTTTTTTTTCCGCCACAGCCAATCATGCTGCATGATTGTTTCACTGACGTTGACGAGATTAACCACTTAGGTACCGAAATTTGGTAGTGAAAAACAAGACATGTTTCGATACTCGGTAGTATCGAGGCAATTCGGTCGGTACCTAAAAAGTACCGAACTCGGTACCCAGCCCTAAAGGGAACGTTCCTACAGCTACCAACAGCTCGTGTTCTCAATAAAGAATCCTGCTGAAGATGCAACCAAGTCTCCTGGTCTTCACTAATGAGTTTCCTACACTTTAGAAGAAAAAGTTCACAACAGCTTTTTTAAGTGGGTATACAGAAATTCTTGGTCTTTCCTAGTGGGTATACGGCGTATACCTGCGCATCACGTAGACTACACCACTGCTTTAATATTAATAAGATATTAACAGCCAAAACATGTTAAAAACATGTCCAATTTCTGGGAATGACAGCACAGCACCGTGTCACTTATAGCACTATGTGCGTTCATCCATAATTATGAATTTTCAGGGCAAATTTATAGAGTGTCAAAAAGATTACTCTTCAACAGTTTAAGTTTGTATTCAACAAATTCGACTCTACAATCTCGCTTTGCAATTTTAGAACACCCAATTTTAGAATGATTTTACATTTTATGATTTTGTCAACGTTTCAGATCTGTTGCTTTGTCCGATTATTCCAATTATGAATTCAGTCACACTTTCTGAATGCACATCTTACATTCCTAAAAAAATCACTAGGAGTTTCTTCTGTAAATGTTTACATCACAGTTTATGTAGTATAATAGGCTAAATGATCCATCTCAATTTTGTTCATTTTGGAGATTTTGTTCACGTCTTCTGGCAATATCCAAAAAATAACCAATAGTTTTTTTCTTCTTTTTTTTTCTGAACATAGGTCATAACAAAAATATCTTTCAGTGGTGTTTGAGAAATGAGATGCAAATGAGGTGCCGGATGCGGATCTGGCTTGTTCCGGTGTTCTGACGATTTGTGCTGCCCTGTCGAAAAATGCTACCGTAGCGCGAATCGATCACAGAGAATGTCGATTAATATTATATGAAATACAATTATAATACAATTCTAAGTTATGAGTAGCTACTATATACTGTGTAGACTACTGTTTTTATTTTTATAAAACGGTGTGAAAAGTAAAAATTATCATCAAATATTCATCTTTGACTTGTCAAAGCACACCTTTCCTTAGTAACTGAAACTTTCAGTTATTCTTGTTCAGCTGGCTGACCGTACAAATATTCATATGGTAGTTAGCATTTTTTTAAAGGGAAATTACATTATAACACATGAAAATTTACCTTTTTGTGAGTCTGCACATGCGCATAACCAGTAAGTAGCAAATCTCGATGGGTAGCATGAACCGTCAGAACACCGGCACAAATTAAGCCCAGACTCTCTGGCAGCAGCTGCTCTACTTTCTGTTTCTGAACCTTTTGTATTCGCAATGATGTTCATCACAGCACCAAATACTTAAAGGGTAAGTATTCTCGTCGCTTGATAAACTTAAGATTGAGCCACTGTAGTCACTTGGACTATTTTAACGATGTCTTTCATAACTTTTGGGCCGACCAGATCCCTTAAGAAGCCCTTAAAGGAGAACTCCAGCGCAAAATGAACCTCTGGTCTAATAAAACATTGGTACCTAGTCAACCGTTCTCTGAGATTTGTTTTCCTGATAATCGAATGTAAAGAGTTTTATCTCTAAAAACTGTTTAGCGTATAACGCTAGTAATAGGGGCATTTAATAAGTAAAAAGAAATCGCTAGTTAATACCACTAACAAGGCTCAAAATAGCCCCACACGAACACAGTAACATAATGAGGGTCCCTACACGAAGCATTGAGAACTTTGTAAGTGTACAGACCGTTTAATAAGTAGATATTTTATCAAGACAGTCCACTTCGTGTATACAGACAGGAGCAGTGCCGCTGCTAGCCATTTTGGTGCCCTAAGCATAATTCCTTTATGATTCCTTTAGTATTTTCATTTAGGGGGGCTAAGCCCCCAATGAGGGTATGATTTATAAAAAAATTAAAAAGCTAAAAAGTAACACTTTAGATTAGCGTCTAATGATTACTATTAACTAGTTGCATTACCATGCAATGGCATGGTTTTATAATCACTGGGATCCCGAATTTGAGGCAGGTTAGTTAGGGGTGTTCGGGGGAAATTTTGGATTTTTCTGAACTACAGATGTGCATTTTAAGATGTTGTGAAGGCGAGAAAAAAAAAAATTCGATAACAACAGCTTTAAAACCATGTCAGTGTGCATCTGATTATTTTTCTCTCCTCATCAGCATCACACTCTTTTTCTCTTTGTTTTTATCTTGCCCTGTCTCTTCCCCTCCTAAAGTTGGCTTTTTTAATTTACTAAAGGTTACAATTTGTATTTTATTCTCAATATGTACACATTCATTATAAATCCTGTGCCTAACATGATGAAAACGGCTTTGTTCATGTTTCTTGTCCCCTCACAATGACAGTAGCCTAAACTATTACACTAGGCTACATGTTACATAGGCCTATTTTCAGTTAAAAATGGCGAAATTAGACAAAACTATATTAGTTTGCCTAATTATTTTTTGTCATTCGTTTAACATTTATGACCTAAAAAAAACTGTCAAATAAAGTTGTTTAGCTACTTACATCTTATCTCGCACTTGCCCGTACACTGAAGCGTCGAGTTGCACTGTTAAAATTCGCGCTCAGCGTCTGTGAACATAAAGCCCGCCTACTTTGATTTGATTGGTCATCTCAAATATTCTGACATTGACGAGCAGTGACAGACCAATGAGGCTCAGAAGAACACACACACACACCCTGTCCTGTGTTTCTGACGTGCTCTCGTCTCTGTCTCTGCTCGGCGCCGCTGCGGAATGAAGAGGAAGAACGCGCTGAATCTGATTATAACAAAAAGTTTGATGATTGGTTTTTCATTAGGCTATTTTTGGTGCCCCCTCAGCACTTGGTGCCCTACGCACAGCGCGTGATGCGCGTGGTGGGAGCGGCGGCGCTGGACAGGAGCCATCTTTGGAAAACAGTCTCGACTAGTCAAACCATGAACGACGTGCTAAGTGAGCTGAACGAGAGGCATCCAGCTGCAGCCCCGCAGACTCACTTCTCGCTAGACACCAGTGGCTGGACACCAGTGGATGGACAGCCTACGTCATTTCCGTATCGTCATTCACTTTTCAAATTTGACGCGCCATGCAGATGTCAGCGGTAAGAAAAAAATATAAACTGTCGATGATTTATAGGTCCTGTCAGAATTCAAATGCACAAACTAGCTAGTTAAAAAATCGTCTTGTTTTCAAGGTACTTTGTCGTGCTTTTTAAAGGTATTAGTGAACTCTGGTGTGCCTCAATTCTAGAGCTAGGTTGCTACAATAGAACACTTGTACTCTAATATAGTTAAATATAAACATGCTCATTCTAATCATATTGTACATCTGTTCTTGCTTTAGGTGTGGTGAATGTCAAAAAACTGCCCCAGGCTGTAAGAGACATGTGTGTCCCTTTTAAAATTGTACAATGCAGAAATTGCAGATGTTCTTTCAAAGACTGGGTGGGGTAACGTTACCGTGGAAACGGAAGACGTGGAGACCTGCGAGGGTTTTATACAGACCCTGAATTTCCTGAGCATTGCCCAGACTGCCAGTTTTAGGGGGCAGGAATGAGGTGTGGTGTGCACAGTGTGCAATAGTTTATTTGGTCTATAGTCTATAGTTTATTCTCTTGAAATAGGGACTTCCCCCACAACCTTACGGGCCTGACTGTGTCATCTTCATTCTGATGGCCAGATTTGACTAATTTGACTAATTAGATTGTGTAATTTCCAATAAATATTGCAAAACCATGAAGTGTTAATTTGATCTGGATTGTTTGGTAAATTGTCTGATCATGTGAATCTACGTATATTTTAAAAACAGAAGTGGTTACATTTAAAAAAAAAGAAAAAAAGAATTGAATATCCAAATGGGCAAGGCAAAAAACTGTGGTCAATTAACATGTACAAGTCTGTTGTATTGACAAAACGTTATAGTCCATTGATCTAGGCTGAATTTAAGTCACAAAAAATAGTGATATGATCTGAACAATATATATTTTCAAGGTGGTTCTTGTGAATGCAGTTTGCATGAATTATTGAAGTTATAATATTAGGTATATAATTGAGAATTGTTTTATGTAAAGAGATATGATAAAGATCATATTTCAATTTGCACACAGCTTTTATATTATATATTTTAAGTCATAAAAGTAAAATGACAATACGGAAAAGACGTGTGCAATTAAGCCTGCAAAGAATGCTGTCTATCCAGAGGTGAAAATATAAAATAAATATGCTGTCTATCCAGAGGTGAAAACAGAAAATAAATATGCTGTCTATCCAGAGGTGAAAACAGAAAATAAATATGCTGTCTATCCAGAGGTGAAAACAGAAAATAAATATGCTGTCTATCCAGAGGTGAAAATATAAAATAAATATGCTGTCTATCCAGAGGTGAAAATATAAAATAAATATGTCTATCCAGAGGTGAAAATATAAAATAAATATGCTGTCTATCCAGAAGTGAAAATATAAAATAAATATGTCTATCCAGAGGTGAAAATATAAAATAAAAATGCTGTCTATCCAGAGGTGAAAATATAAAATAAATATGCTGTCTATCCAGAGGTGAAAATATAAAATAAATATGCTGTCTATCCAGAGGTGAAAATATAAAATAAATATGTCTATCCAGACAGAGGTGAAAATATTAAATAAATATGTCTATCCAGAGGTGAAAGAGGTGAAAATATAAAATAAATATGCTGTCTATCCAGAGGTGAAAATATAAAATAAATATGCTGTCTATCCAGAAGTGAAAATATAAAATAAATATGCTGTCTATCCAGAGGTGAAAATATAAAATAAATATGTCTATCCAGACAGAGGTGAAAATATAAAATAAATATATGTCTATCCAGAGGTGAAAATATAAAATAAATATGCTGTCTATCCAGAGGTGAAAATATAAAATAAATATATGTCTATCCAGAGGTGAAAATATAAAATAAATATGCTGTCTATCCAGAGGTGAAAATATAAAATAAATATGCTGTCTATCCAGAGGTGAAAATCTAAAATAAATATGCTGTCTATCCAGCGGTGAAAACGGAAATTAGCGGCAAAACGGAAATGACGGAGAAAACGGAAATGACGGAGAAAACGGAAATGACGTAGGCTGTCCATCCACTGGTGTCCAGCGAGAAGTGAGTCTGCGGGGCTGCAGCTGGATGCTATTGAACTGTATGAAGTTCAGTGAACTTCTGAACTGTATGAATGGCGTTCGTGGTTTGACTAGTCGAGACTGAAAGTGACCCCTATATTATTTATTGGTTTAACTGTTTTTTTCCTACTACAAACAGTAAATCTGATAAACTGCTTTAAAACCTTAATGTTCTTCAGCCTCACTAATGAAGAATCAGGAATAAACACCAACCTCTTTGCTCTTCAGTGTGTTTCATTCTGCAGTGTTCTGGATCGCTCATGTTCTCACTGTCCTTCAGTAAACTCTGTGTTTGCAGATTTCAGCTCTTCCTGATGGTTTGATGCTCGTCTTCACTTGTAGCTGATGGGAACATTCCAGCATTTATTGGTGAATTGATGTGAGCATTAGTAAAAGAATGATCATTTCATTATCAATCCATCAAAATCAAGATTAAATCAGTTAGTTGGTTTGTTTTTATACCAATTTACACATTTTAAGTATTTATGTTCACCTTTCCATCTAGTAAAGTAAATGAATTGCAAAGTGTTTTATACTAATTCACAAACTCTATCACTTTTTTGTTCTTAGAATTTCATCCACATATTTAAATTCTTACATTTATCTTACCTCTCATTAATATATAGACAAAAAAAATAAAAAAATACCAAATATAAACAATGTAAGAATAAAAATGAAAGAATAAATATAAATAAAATTGTACAAATTTGTAAGTACTACAAAATAAAACTTTTTTGGTTTATTGTCTTAGTTTTGTGTTTTATGCGAAACATGGTTGATCACAGATGAATGAAATAAACAATGTTATGAAACTTACCTATATCTTGCAGATGTCACAATATCTGATCGTGTCGTTTGCTCAAGTCTGTTGACAATAAAATGAGCTTAATGTGGCAATTTACAGATATGAAGACATCAGCATAATGAATGAGGTGAAAACAGGATCTATTGACATGAAATAAAGAGGCTTTTCAGCTGCTCTGATAATAGTGATGAGGGGGTAAACTTTGTATCACATTAAGTTTATTGTGATTGTCAATTTGGTAATTAACCAGAATTTTAGTGACAACATTTTACAATGTTTACATCGTACAATTACTGGTAGGCTATACTGTTTTTATTTTTATTATTACTACTTGACACAAATTTCACGATTTCAATTCAATTTGTGATATTATTCTGATGCTGATTCAATATATCAATACATGTTAATTTTTCTCAAGAAAAAAATATCTCACCTAATATATATATAATGCGTCTTTTATTATTATAACAACATTATAATATTTTAATGATATAAGTAAAAATATAATAAATATGTAATAAAAGTGCACATATTTGGCAAATGGTTCATTTATCTAGCCAACTAACGTGCTATGGTCATTAAATGGCTTTCCTGAGGTAAATTTAACGTTATGTGGCATGTTCTTAAGCTGTTTTTTGTACCTCTTTCTGCTGTTGAAAAACACTGATTGATCGATTATGTATGAGGATAATGATCTACATTTCGGTAAGTTGTACTGTATCTTTCAACATACATATTGTTCATTCGGGTTTAAGTTACTTACTATTAGCCTAACTAGTAAAGAGTAGCCTATAATGGGTCATGCTGCTTGAACTGACGCACTACATCGATCTGTCACGTCACATTTACAAATTAAAAGCGCCAAAAAACGGTAACGTTATAATATATTGTTTGAGTTTCGTAATAAAATTGAAATAATCTGAGAGCTGAGAGCTTGTCTGTCGGTGTCACTGTTTTTTTTTTTTGCTTCGCTATTTTTCTCTGCGTGAGACTTGTGTGAAAATTGTGAGTCTTACGCTGGGTGAATGTGTGACAGTTGGCAGCCAAGACACTAATAACACCATCTTTATCATATCAGCCATTGTAATTTGTCCATATAATCAAAATATAGTTCGATGTTCTACTACCTAACGTTACATTCATAACAATAAAGTAGTTAACTAGCATCTTACCGGTTTGAAGATAATCAGACAAACCTTCCTCTTTAAGTGTTCTTCTCAGACAAAAATAGCGCCGAACCCGATGAAAACCTTTCAGAAATGACCCTGTAGATTGATATTTAAACTGTGTAAAGAGGTAAATATGAAATGGCGTGAATTGCTCATCTCAGAAGACTGACTGAAAAGGGAGCGCGCGAATGATGTCGTCATCGCCTAGCCAAAGGTAGACGATGCAAATTCCGTTTAAAACTGCAAAACATCTATAAAACAACATATCAAACAAAAATAACGGCGTAATAACTAAAATTTTGGAATTATTTATTGTTGATGCATGAATCAGTAAAAAATAAAAACGGACAATAAAATTGAATTGGATTACATTAAATTACAAAGCAAGTAAAAGTAAACAAATGAGACAGATCTCTCTCTTTATTGATTTACATGATAGCAAGCATCTCACGAAAAGTTAAGATGGCCAGTTGCAAACACACACACACACACACACACACACACACACACACACACATATACATATATATATATATATATATATATATATATATATATATATATATATATATATATATATATATATATATATATATATATACACACATGGGCGTCAGTTTGGTTTGAAATGTGCGGGACAGCCGCATTCGGAAGTGCATTTTCAAAAGTGCTGGGTACAATGACACATTCATTTTTTTTCTCTTTCGCGCAGTTCATGTTTTGAAAGACGATGTCCTGTAGCTTAGGCCTACTGATGTAAATAAATAAAAATGTATACAAAGATGTGATGATGTCCCACCAAAAATGTGATGGGTGGGGGGGTTAAATATAGTAGGCTACTTTGGGTTTAATTGGTCGTACAATGAGATCTAATATGTTGATTTTATACGTACTTTAATGGTCCAGTGGCAGAATTTTGCTAAGCGTGTCGGAGGTTCTGTTCTAATCCGCACTCGAATAGTTTTTTTTCCCCTCATAAAAAACGATAATGTTTATCAGTGGTTGTATATCAAGCAGGGACGCGTTTGTTTGCATTTTGTTTTGCGATTTCACTGGAGCGAATAGAGAATCTCCGCAACAAATTGAAGCGCACGTCCGAGTGAAGACATTGCGGCGCGTGTGCGAGCAACAACAGAACACAGTATCCGCGCCACTGATCGCAGAGGCAACGAGCACATGATCACTTGATTAAAAAAACAACACATGTTAGCGCTAGATCGCCTCTTATTTAACAAACGAACGAAACGAATGCTCTGCTAGTTAACTGGAGATGTTTTACTTGTATTGGGACATCCGTACCGCGAGATGTTTCAAAAGTGGTGGAGACAAAATCAACCCTGGCAAATAGTGGTGGGGACATGTCCCCCCCCGTAAATGACGCCTATATATATGTGTGTGTGTGTGTGTGTCGTGTATAGGTATACAGTTACAGATAAACTATTCAGTAAGTTTATAGTAGTTTCTCGGTAACACTTTACAATACGGGTGCACTAATAAGCATTAATTCATACTTAATTAATGCACAGATAATCATGAGTTAATGTATAACTCATGAAGAACTAAACCATTAATTAATTATTACTGCATCAGCAACTAATAAAGAGTCTATATGATTAATAGATTAAGTAATACATGAATTGCTATTAATTAAACGTGTCATCATGTATTAATTCCTTAATAACATATTTAATTAACTAATAGTGCAAAAAAACATTAATAACAAAATCAAACTCTTTGTTTTCCAGACTAATACCAAACCTAATGAACTTCACAGTATAAGGGGTGGGAATTAATTCCTCGAAATGTACAAATTTCCTGCCAAACTTTATATATCTATTATTCCAAACTGGAGAGTTGTGAGGCGTGAAGTTATGTTTGAACAATAGTTTCCAGTAGAGCAGCAGAAAGTTTAACTGGTAACGAGTTACTCAAAGTCACAACATAGAAAAAAGTTGATTCCTCCCAGTTTGTTAAAGATTGCAAACTGGAGGCAAAAAAAAACAAAAAGAGTGGCTATTTTGAATGAAGGATTTTACAAGATCAATGATAGATTATCAAAAACGATCCAAGTACGGTTTATAACTGCAAAATAACTATAAAACAACCTATCAAAAATAAGGGTAAAACAGTTACTGATGCAGACAGGCGTCTCATTCCCTCTGTCATATGTGAGGTGAAATATATTAGGCATTTATAGAGAAATTGAAACCATGGAAATCCCCAAACACAAAGATAATATTTCATGGGTTTAAGATGTGATGGAAATTATTAAATTATTTATTCTTGATGCAAGAAATGAAAACAAATTAGACGCATTTCTCTCTTTATAGAGGTTATGCATTGACGTCACTTTCCCGCGGGAATACACTCCCTCAGCCGGACTGAGTGGCAGAAGAGCTTCTGCGTGACTGGATTTTATAAAGGAAACTGATAATAATTGTTTGTTTTACTCTCGTTTTCACAGTCTAAACTAAAGGTTGGACTCGATATAGTGTTTCTTACAACTTACCAAAGGTCCAGTGATCATTGATATTGAAATGCAGCAGGAATCATGTTTCCTGACATTTATGTGAGCCTGATTTCGACGCCAGGGAAATAAAGCAAATTTGCCTGTGAACGCTTTATATAAATACATGTAGGTTTAAATCCACGTAATCACTTATATCAATGTTATATATAGCGTCATATCGTCCAGCCTTAACATTTGTCAGTGTTTTTTTAAAACCGTCCAATTATGCAGAATATACGATGGTAAATATTTAATTTATGAGTTGTCAGTTCCAATATATAACAATACAATATATAGGGTATAATTTTACCCCTAAATTCAGCATATTGACACAAAATAACAACTGCTAATCCCCCTTTTGCTGGCGAAGTCCAGATATTTCTGTGAATAGCAGGATCCATTTCCATCTCTGTTCTGAAGCTTTCGGCAGTCTGTAAAAATACACCTGAGATTTCTTGTCAAATCTAGTTGTACATTCAATCTCGAAGCTCTTTCCCGTTTTAGATGCGTTTAGTGTTTTTTCCCCGGCATTCAAGCTGAAAACAAATGCTGCCGCTCAGCGTCTCTGCCACTGCAGTCACTCCAGCCGATGGTGATGTCACACATTTAACCTCTATCGACTAACAAGATAGCAAAGCATCTCAAGAGAATAAAAGTGAAGAAGGCCAGTGTCAGGTGTGGTGGAGGTGAAAGGAGTGAGGACTCAGGTGCAGAGATAATTGGGTTCTTTAATGATAATAACAAAACAAAAATACAAACAAAACTACCCCGTAGGGGAAAACAAATGACTTGACTGACTTGACACAAGGGGTAACACACCAGGTACATACAACAACGAAACAGCACAGGACTGCAAACACAGGGAGAATAAATAGGGAGACCAAACAAAGGAGGTAACGAGGGAGGACAGGTGGGGCAAATGAATCAATCAGGTAATGAGGGAGGACAGGTGGGGCAAACAAATCAATAATCAGGTAATAAGATGGGAGGGGCTAGACAATCAACAGGAGAGCACATGGCACAAGGAAACATACATGACAAGCCATGTGCTCACACCAAACGTGACTTGAACACAAGCACATGGCCAGTAAAACCAATCACCAGCCATGTGCTCACACAAAACGAGACATGAACACGCAGCTAATGAAAACACTCATAAGCCACGTGTTCACACAAAACATGACAACATGAAAGCACACAGCTAGTGTAAAACACAAGCTTTGTGCTACACAGCACAAGACACGAAAGCACATGAAACAAGGCACAGACAAGATAAAACAGGTGTGTCAGGGCTCTGTCACAAAACCAAGAGATAGACTAGACAGAAGTGACAGAACCCTGACAGCCAGTTGCAAACCTACATGACAATATATCTTACATCGGCATTTACACTATAAGAATAACTAGTTGTTTTAAAAAGTTAAAGGGGTGGTATAATGCCCTTTTCACAAGATGTAAAATAAATCTCTGATGTCCCCAGAGTGTGTATGGGAAGTTTTAGCTCAAAATACCCCAGAGATATTTTTATGTAAAATTTGTCACTTTTTGAGGGCAAGCAAAAAAGCCGTTTTTGTGTCTGTCCCTTTAAATGCAAATGAACTACTGCTCCCGGCGCAGAGGGCGGAGCTTCAAGAGCTCATTAATAGCAGCTTCGATTACCACAGACACACACTGAAAATTTCACTAACTTTTAGCCTTTTATGTTCAAATATGGACTCAAGAAGAAGTGACAACATGTACAATACAATACAATACAATACAATTTTATTTATATAGCACATTTGAAAAACAACTGACGCTGACCAAAGTGCTTAACAAAGCAATAAAAAAGGTAGACAATACGTGCACAAAACCAACAAATACACATCAAAGAGAAAAAATGGACACATCAAGGTATATTAAAAGCTAGTGAAAAGAGGTGCGTTTTCAGAGAAGTTTTAAAAAGTGTCAGAGTTTGGGCAGATCTGATATTTGAGGGGTTGGCTATTCCATAGCTTGGGTCCATAAACTGCGAAAGCACGGTCACCCCTATTTTTTAAATCTGGTCCTGGGGACAGAAAGTAAGTTCGAGTCCCTCGATCTTAGTGATCTTGACTTAGATTCTGGGTGAAGCAGTTCAGATAGGTACTGGGGAGCTAAATTCTGTCAAGATTTAGAAAACAAAAAGGAAAACTTTAAAATCTATTCGGAATTTAATCGGTAGCCAGTGAAGCGAGATCAGAACCGGAGTAATATAATTTGAAACTCTTATTGCTCATAACCAGTGTTGGGGAAAGTTACTTTGAAAAGTAATGCATTACAATATTGCGTTACTCCCTTAAAAGTAACAAATTGTGTTACTTTTTTCCACCTGGGCTGGGCTTGATTTTTATAATAACAAAAAAGTTATATTTTTAGGCAAATGTAAAGACCCTTTCACGCCAAAAGTGAAATAATAATCCTCAGGCTGAAGGGAATGCAGATTCATGTGTGTACAGTAGAGGAACAGCTCAAACAAACCTTTCCACTGCTGTTATTCTGGATAACGCAAGAATCGATGCAGGAGAAGAAAGTTTAACACTTATTTTACCAATAAAAACTAAAAAATCATTTTTTCTTATGGTTTAACTGAATCATCGAAGGTTAGAAGCAAGTACATTGGTCAATAAAGTGAGATTAAATGCATACAAATGTATGTTTTATTTAACTTATTTAGTTATTGGAGGCTTGCAAAGTATTCTGATTCTGGATTTCACTGATTTTATTCATTTTTATGAAATATTGAATCTTCTTTTGTGTGCAAGTGACATGAGTAAATGCACACACACATTTAGTCTAGAACTACAATAACTTTCATGTTTACACACAAATGGCGACAAACCCGATGAAAACAACTCACAAATGATTGCGTAAAAATTGTTTAAAGAGTATTTTATAATAACTTAATATCGTGAACTGCTCACCTCAGAAGACTTTCACAATATTAATCCAGTTAAACTTTGCAGATGCTCAAACAGCAACATTCAACACTAACTAATGTTAGAAAAGTGAAATCATAATCAACCACCCCTTTAAAAATAATCATAAAAGAACTTCATAAAAGTGTGAACAAACAACAAGTGGTACATATGCAGTATATGAAAATTGAACACAAAAATGAAACTCATAATTAAGCATAATGATATAATTTAATTTGTAAGGTTTTTATTGAGCGTATATATCTTATACAGTTTTCAATCAACAATAACAGAGAAGCTCAAATATTTTTGTATTATTGTACATATAAACCAAAATAAAAATAAAATAATGATATAATTTATATCATGAAGCAAATTAAATATAGGAATAAACCATTTATATATTGTCCATCTTTGAGTTGATCTGAATCACCATTGAATCCACTGGTCTTGAAGATGAACTTTATTCACGTGACAAACTTAGATGGCTGCCCAGCTGAAAAAAACAAAAAACAGCAGAAACCATCACAGAAGTTCTAATGGTTTCCACTAAAAATTAACGACACGCATCACGATTCAATACAAATTGCGATACTAAACTCACGATACGATACTATCATGATATTTTAAGTTTTTAATTATTACTTTATTATTATTATATTATTATCAGGACACACAAATATTCCCCCATTGCATTATTATACATTATATTCAACATTATATATGATAGTTTAAAGCTGCAGTCTGTAAGAATGACTAGTGGTGGAAATAGGTACTGCAGTCCAATTCAACATATCAGAGATCGTCGTTTCCCCGCCTCCACAGACTCAACGCTCACACGGGTCGCCAGTTTGAGACACGCTACAGAAACAAGCGCAATGGACAATGAAAATTGCCAACATGCAGTATCACAGACCAAAACAAAAACACACATTTCAGCCTGAAAACACACATTTCACAGTAAAATAACTGGCGTTATATAAAAGTTTTTTCCAGAGGAACGAGTATGTGAACTTAGCATGTTTCCTCAATATATGCAAACAATTGTTTTTAAAAAATATGTTTATTAGAGTGAAAAAGTTTCATACAGCACATTTAATGTAGTAATGTCACAGAAACTTTCCTTTTTTTCCTCACGCAGGACTCGAGCTCCAGAAACAGGCATTCGTTAGATCTGACGAGCCGCACGTGCAGACTCTCCCGCTATTAATGCACTATACTAGGGGTGGAACGGTACATGTATTCGTATCGAACCGAAACGGTACGGGCGTCACGGTTCGGTGCACGAATTTGCACGGAGAATACGCGGTACAAAAAAAACCCCTCTTAAATAGCGATAAATTTAGCTTTATTCGCTTTTGGTGTGACTGTGAACGCAGGCTGTGATCAAGACTGTGATCAAGATTGCAATGCTGGAGTGTGTGTGTGCGAGAGAGAGAGAGAGAGAGAGAGAGAGAGAGAGGCGCGATTAACAGTATGTGTGTGTGTGCGCGCGCGTGTGCGAGAGAGAGAGGCGCGAATCACGCGATCGAACAGTGTGTGTGTGTGTGTGTGTGTGTGTGCGCGCGAGAGAGAGAGAGAATGATCTCTCCTGCGCGATCGAACAGTGGAAACATAAAAACATACTCCGTCATTTTTTTTATACAGGACATCATTAAAACTGCAAATTGTTACTTATATTTGTACACACTCGCAATAAAACACTACATTGTGGTTTTGTCACACTCTAAACTCTTTTCGAACTGTAACCTACAACTGTTAACAAAAGTTTTGAATGGTAGTATTATACGGAAATCAACTATAATTCAGATGAGAATAAAGTTAGGGTTAACTAAAATGAAGGAAAACAAATATATTGATCTGAAATAATAAATTAATTTTAAATTCATTCAGGTACAATTACCAAACATATCTCAAGGTCTTTTCATCTTTTTAATAATTTAATTAATATACTAATTATATAAAACTATTGTCAGTGCACTACAAATAAACTGGTTCTATGCCTTTATTAATAAAACTTATTTAAAAAATACAAGGCTTAAGACATTTATAAAAATGCCTACTGCATTTTTGTTTTTGCTTTTCACTCCATTGTACCGAAATCATACCGAACCGTGACGTCTGAACCGAGGTATGAACCGAACCATAACTTCTGTGTACCGTTCCACCCCTACACTATACATATAAGAATAAACGGTAACACTTATCAATAAGGTTCATTAATGTATTAACTAACATGAACTAACCATGAGCAATACATTAGTGACTGTTTTTGTTCATCTTTATTAACGGTAGTTAATACAAATCCAGCTGTTCATTGTTTGTGAATGTTAGTTCACAGTGCATTAACTAATGTTAACATGATTTTAATAAAGTATTAGTAAATGTTGAAATTAACATAAACATAGATGAACATAAACATAGGTATCGTTCATTCTTAGTTAATGTTAACCTTATTGTAAAGTGTTACAGAATAAACCATCTAAAATGCTTTGAGAGACGCGGTGTAGGAAATGACGGAGTGAGTTGCGTTTCTGCCCTGCTCCCAACCTCTACGTTTAAAACTTTTCTTACAGTCCATCAAAAGTGTTAAAAACGATCCCCAACATCCAAGTATATTTGACAGTGCATCGCTGCTTGAGAGAATGACCAGTAGATCGAAAAAAGGGGACCAGAAAGGAGATAACGACCCTCCGAACACCATGCTACCCGCGCTAGCAGATATGCTAGCCAAACACGAGGTCTCTCTTATGACTAAGTTCCAGGCGGAATTCAACACCACGTTCTCCAAACTCCAGGAGCGGGTTGATAAATTCCAGAATACCTTACTCGACCACCAACAGCGTCTCTCTTCTTTGGAGACATTTGCAGATTCCTCGAGTCAAGACATGAAGGCCATGGAAGCAGAGCTGGCCGCAATATCTGAAGCGAACGCTAAGCTACAGACTAAGCTTGTTGACCTGGAAGGTCGCTCTAGAAGAAACAACATAAGGATAGTGGGCCTTCCAGAGAACATTGAAGGCGCTCATTCTACGGATTTTTTCTCTCAATTCTTGGTGGAGGTCTTCGGCGATCAAATATTGAACTCTACCCCTGAACTTGACCGAGCCCACCGCTCCCTAGCTCCAAAGCCGGAGCCTGGCGGCAAAGCCCAGCCCGTTATCATTCGCTTCCTTAACCCCCTGGGGTCGGCTATCGCGCCGGCGCGATTGTCTCGCTTTTTTTCTTATCAGTGCAAAAGAGACTCAAAATACTCGGTTGATTTTGATCTTACATATAAGTGTGATACATCATTAGATCCTGTTAAGTTTCTATTTTTTTTGTGGATACTCACAATAAAAACAAAGTGTTGTGCTTTTCACCAAATAAAGAAAAACAAACATGATGCGAGTTCAGCGTTCTCTCTGTCAGTGAAGTCCATTCTGAAACGCGTCCTAAGATTAACTGTAACTCCGCGATTACTTGTCACACAGGCACGAGAGATTTTTCTTTATGAAGCTTGAATTCTCTTCTTTTAAATGAAGTAATTTATATAAAAAACAAATATTCTCAGTTTATGCAATCTGTATGAAAAGAGAGTGCTGTCAGTATTTTTTTCCCAGCTCATTACACTTTACGCGTTAATCTGACACGCCCACGGAGGACGCGCGCTATTCAAACGCAAATGTCGAGGCAAGCCATGACAATGCCCACATCAGCCGTTCCACCGCGGCGGTAAAATGTGTGGTGTATTTGCTGCCTTTTACCGCTAAGAGGCGCTACAGTCATAGACTCTGAAAAGTGTTCGTTTATTCCGGTTTATTCTCTCTAATGCGTAATCTGCTGCCGCACCGCGCTGATTCAGAGCGATTGAAAGCTGGTAGCAGATGAATTTAACAAGTGAAACGTAGTTAAAATAATTCATAATCACAATACTGAAATTAGGCTACTGAAATGTAATTGAATAAATAATGAAAACATTTCAACATAAAACATTGCAATAAAAACATTTAGGCTACATCAATGAGGCTTTACAACTTTAACAGCATACAGAAGACAGCTCAGTGATCAACGCAACGACACGAGCTTCGAGGAGCTTCACTCGATCCGAGATCGAATCTCAATGTAGCATACATGTTGTTAACCGATGTTGGCCTACAGCGTTTATATTTTACCACCTTGATGCTTAAATAGGTAACTGTTTATATCTGTTTACTTATTTAAAGTCAAGAGTTTTGTTTAATTATCATTACAACATAAATTTGCTACATTCCTGTAGAACCGCAGCCGCTGCACAAACTACAAAAACTGATGAAGGAAGATTGTCAGCCGATTGCATCAGAAAATGAAAATGAAGAAGCTCGTCTTTAGTCTGCTAAATTATTGTGTAATGTAAAAGAACACTAAAATTACTTAAGTTTGAAACCAAGTTCGAACATTTCAAGGTTTAAATAAAGTGTCGGGACAGTTTTTTTATTTATTTAAAACAGGGTTGGATCGGGTTTAGAGTTTATTTCTTTTGCGATGCAAAATAAGAAACACTAGGCTAATCTTATTCTTGCGACATTTTAAATTTGTATTGCCAAAGAAATTACAGCTAAATTAAACAATTAAAACAGTACAAAACGAAAATTGTCCAAAGCAACATAATTAAATTAAAAACATGCGTTTCTCTTTGCCTCTCTCGCGCTGGATCTCTTTTTAACAAGTTTATTTAGTCTCCCTCGCTGCGCGCGCCGGGTCTCTCTCGAAATTAAACATTTCAGGGTAAAAACACATCATACAGCTGATAATACTGTATATGTCGCTGCGTGTCAGCCATACAAATCACGAAAAAATTATTTAGCATCTAATTGTTGCTTCAAAGACACAGCACGCCTTGTTGAACTCACCTTACAATAACTTCAATTGAAATTTTGTGTGAAAAAAACTTTAAATAGGCTACAATAAATAAACTACAATATTTATAATTTAATAAGATATGGGGCCTACATTTGGACACAGATTTATCCTTACAATAATTTTGCCTGCTCATCAGGCTGGCTATCCGACACTCTCCATATGAAAGAGGAACATTAACACCTTTGTCCAGCAACTGTCCCTCCAATCCCCCACAGGCTATCGGAGTCTGAGGCTGACTTAACACAAAGAGAAGTCGCAATTCACACTTAAATCGCTATTCTAGACAGTGTTGATAATGAAGGAATTAAATTATTTAAGTTACATGTAGCCTAGTGATATTTCTGTCAAGTTTATTACTAAATATTTCATTATTTCAATAATTGATGAAATAAAACTGGTTTGGGACTGCTTTTTCCAAGCAAAACTAAATATAATCTGAAAAATCACATGTTAATTTGTTGTCATGAACAAAATGTTCAACTCAATATTAAAGTCTACAGGGATCTTTGGATCCTTACAACCAGGCATGCAATTTGTGAATTAAGTTTTTATTTTATTTTGTATTATTCAAATAAATATCGAAACACGGTGCTTCGTGGTAATGCTGCTAAATTAAATAACATTTATAGAATAATTATGAACTTAAATGAAACAATATCGCAACATTTCGACAAATACATTATTTGATCTGTTTTTACATTTTAATTCAGGGCGATTTAGCCTACATTTAATTAGAGCGAGATTTTCACCCTTGTCTTGTCATTTTCTCATTGGGAAGCACTTACATTGCATGTTTGAGTAGATCCTCTGTACCTCTCGTTTTCATTAGGATTAGCCTACATAATCAGATAACATTTATTAGCCTAAATATTTAGACATTTAAAGGCTTTAGACATAGCCGATTTCTTATCGTGACTGAGCTGAAGTGGCTTTCGGTTCATTTTTGTGACGCGCAGTTCCCGGAGACAGAGACACAGATATACTGTTTTTGTCGTTAGCCTAATATGAATACAAGTTTACAGTTTTGAACGATGTAAACTACTCTACTCTTATCTGTATGACCAAAAAATTATGGAGGCGCCTATTAAGTTATTTTAGCTGTAATAATGAGAAAAATAAATTAATCTAAATGAACGCGCCGCCGCGTTTGTCGAACACTAACTCACCATGCCAGAATAAAACCCGACTTTAGAAAAATGCATAGGGCCACTCGGCGTGGTGTGCCAAAACACTTAATTATAAACTTCAATATTTCATTCAAAATAATCTCAACACGCTTTGTGAAATTTGAAAAGCCGTGCATGCATTAAGGCCACTGGAACTAATGAACAACTGAAACGCTGGTTTTGATTTTATTGTTTGTCGTTTAAACGTGCCTGTTGCATATCTCTATTTTATATATTTGATATTGGTGAAGTAGCCTATAGCATTGATTAGCTGGGTGTGGGGATTAAAATAATTCAGCAGAAGCAGGGATGTTTAGACCAGAAGGAAATCCCAATCCCCCCTGGCAAATCACACTTTACTTAAAACCATGTTTTTAAAAACTCTAGGTTGTAGGGAACAGACCTCTCTGCCATGCGCACGCACGGTTTGGAGCACAATATATGTCTCGCATGCACGCTCGCTCTAGATAGATTACGGGATATTTTAACTAATTTGCGGTATAACTAGTCGATCACGAGTGGCTCAACAGGTAGATCTATAGATAAACTATATCTTTTAGGAATTTGACCGACCGGGTTGACACTTCAGCGTGAGAAATCGGGGGTGTGGCGTGAGAGCGTGAGATTTGGGTCAATTGCGTGAGTCTCACGCTCAGTGCGTGAGAGTTGGCAGCCCTGAAAAAAAATATATATATAGTATATATATATATATATAGGCTATATATAATTTATTTATTACAGAACTGCTTTTGAAATTAGGATTGGTAGCCTATTATTATACAGATGCAAAGTCGTTCTGTTGGATACTATTTTGTGTGTAAAATGGAAATGCATGATAATTGTATTTTATATAAGCAAAAAACTGTATGGTGTAACAGAGTTTTAGAGCTAGACAAATCTAAATAAATATAAAACTTACAACAGACCAGGCTTGTGCGGGATTTGAACCCGTGTCATCTTAATGATTAACCGTAAGTTCTACCGCTCGGCTATGAATTTTCTCACTGAGAAATACCCAAACGTCTGTTTCTCACATGAGCGAGAAAACGTTTTGTCTTTAGCCTGTGAGTGTAGGTTTTAAAAGATTATATCTTTTAAAACCTTTTGAGTGCCTTTTACAGTTTTAAAAGATTATATCTTATCTGTATGACCAACAATTACGGAGTAGGCTATAAATGTTTGTTGTAGGCTTATTTGGAAATTACCATAACTTGTAGTATTTCATCCTTAGGCTACAGACATTAGCCCCACTTACGTTTTGCTAAATGTCCCTTTGCGCCACCTGGCGGTCATTTCGCGAACGACTTTGAAATGCGACTGGTTTATTTTTACCGTGGTGGATGGCTAAAAATGGTATGTGGATGGCTAAAAGGTGACTAAAAATGTGCTTTTGGCTTTCATTTATATTTTGATTGTTTGTATATATATATATATATATGTGTGTGTGTGTATAAATATTTATTTATTTATATATATATATTGTCCTTGCATTCTTTCTTGTGTGACACCCCTGAATGAAAGGCTCATTAGTATGCAGTCTGCTCAGGTGAGAACTGCCTAATTATTCATGAGGGGGTTGGGTCGTTCACGCCCATCCGCATATTGCCTTTGCAAACAAAAAATGTTTTTCACAATTTAAAACAATCTATTGTTTTATGTGAATGATTAGGCAGAATGATTTTCAGATCAATTTGAAGCAAAAACTCTAGGCAACAACATCCACTTGTCAAAAGTCTTGTGGACAGATATTTAGTATGTTATTTGTGGCCTTATATTAGAAACTTTAGTTTTTAGTTTTTTTCAATAACCACGCATAAACAATATTCTCTCAAAAATACAAACATGTACATACATGTTGCTCACATATTATGGTAGCCCTGTGTGTGCTATATAGAGTGTAATTTCACCTGTGCCATTAATATGTTTATAAGCAACTGAAAAAAGCAGAAATGTCAGAGCATGCCAAAACATCTCAAGGACCCCGAAAACACCTCAGACCCCAGAGGGTTAAGCGGGAGTTGGTTGTGCGTGAAGCTCGAAGTCTATGGGGCAAACTAAGCTACAGGGGCTCTCAGATCCACATCTTCGAGGATTACTCGCCTGATATTGCATGATATTGTCTTACGCCACGGACACAGAAATATAGACTAGAAGAGACTAGATGAGAAAAGTTTGATGACAAACTTTGTTGTATTGTATTGAAGTTTGAAAAGCTTTAAGTTTGAAGATTTTACTCAAGGAGGTCAATAAAATGTTATTGACTCGTGGAAAGTGTTGTGACGTGAATGAAAGCCATGATTAGACAAAGTAGAGCAGTCAATGAGGAGTATACACACTCCTGTTAACCAGATTACCGGCTCTAATGGGTCTTAGTCCAGACCTCTGATCTTGTGCAGTGCTGCTGTTTGATCTGAGTTTACTGTATTAACACAGATCTCATTACCCACCATCAGCAATAGAAATGAAGCAAAAGGGACGCGAGGCTATCTCTGACCAGTTCATTCAACTCTATATATCTGTTATGATCTGTTTGGGCTGGCCCCACTAAGAGTGATAAGATAATGACCCACTTGCAACAGCTCAAAGGTGTTTTTCATGCAGGAGACCCACCTGCGCAACAGGGAGGTGACACGACTAAAAAGGGGTTGGGTTGACCATGTCCAGATTTAACGAAATGGCCAGAGGCGCTGCCATTATGATTTGTAAAAATGTAATTTTGAACCAGGTAAAGTGGTATCAGACCTCAATGGTCGCTTTGTTATCGTCACTGGCAAATTACAAAATACACCCGTCATCTTGGCCAGCATCTACGGTCCTAACTGGGATGACTGCTCATTTATATCCAAACTATTCACATCGCTACCAAACATTGATAATCATCATATAATTATAGGCAGGGATTTTAATCTGGTTCAAGACCCCATACTAGACAGATTGTCAAACAAACTACACTCTTTAAGCAAATCAGACAAAACTCTACATGATTTCGCCAAACGAATGGACCTCTCCGACCCATGGAGGCACACTTCTCCCACGACCAAGACATTCTCTTTCTTTTCTCATGTGCACCACACCTACACATGCATAGATTTCTTCCTTCTAGACGATAGACTGCTCTCCAGAATAAAATCCAGCGTTTACCACAGTTTCGCAATTTCGGACCATGCACCAACTTCCCTTGACTTACACTTGCGTGCTCACTTCAGCCCCTTCAGACAGTGGAGGTTTAACTCTTCTTTACTAGCGGAAGATCCCTACAAGCAATTTATACACTCCTAGATCACTCTTTTTTTTTAGCTGAATGACTTAACAGACACAGAGATATACTTTGGGAGGCTTCAAAGGCTTATATTCGAGAACAGCTTATCTCCTTTGTGTCTAATTCAAAACGAGTCGAAGCGTCAGAAATGTTAGACCTGTTACAGAAAATTAAGAGCACTGATGACGAATAAGCGGTTAACCCGGACCCTACCCTTTACAGAGAGCGTCTTAGACCTTCTCCAGCCCGTGAAAGCTTGCCGGTTCGCCCGCCAGCTTCACCAGCTTCACTCGAGTTGCTCACTGACGGATAACGGCCGCCGCGCGCCGCCGCATCCACCATTAATGACGACGAGATAGCTGCATCTGTAGAGAAGGCCAGCTGCTTTATCCTGGCGTCGGACAGTGAGGATTGGGCGAGCTCTGTGAACCTCCCCCCCTTCTGTCCGCGAGTCGTCAAGGAAACGGGCCAGCATCAAGACCGCACGGCTAGCTTTCTTTACGTCATAAGAAAGCTACCCCGCCCCCGACCCCAATGGGCGTGCGTCACCGGCGAAATGAGGAAAGAGTGTGTTTTAGTCCCGTCGAGGCCGGACCAATCTCCATTTCTCAAACATTTCTCAGCTCCTCTTAGTTTGAGCGGCTGAAAATGTCAATATTGCAGCAATGAGCCTGTTGTATAACACGGACACCTGCAAACAAACGCCGACACACAGAAAACTGTAATGATTAGGGATGCTTCAATTGATCGGATGCCGATCATGATCGGCCGATATTGGCTAAAAATAGATAAATCGGCGAACCCCAAAAGCGCCGATCAAAGGCTCAGTGGCGGAACCCAAAACCTTTGCGCGAGAGACCCGTGTTCGATCCCGGCTCTCGCAGCAGATAAAAATTTAGTCTCGCAGCGGCCAGACTTCCACCGAAACTTTTCGCTCATTCAGTTCCAGAAAATGCGACTGTTCCAGTGTATTTTGCAGTAAACAAGCCGGTACCACGGCCCGCTTGCCTGCACACAAATGCCGTTTCCACGGCGACCCAGAAAAATCATATAAGCATTGTTTTTTCTGGTATTCCAGCCACAGCCGATGGTGTTATGAGTGTAATAAAATGCCCACAGCCCAGTGTTAATTTCTACACAAACAAACACAGCCCGCCACGGTACAGGGCTCGCACAAATGAAATCAACATAACCGTTACACAGCGCGCGTCGAATCCACGGTGAAAACAGAAGTAGCACATCTACTTCGAGCCGAAATAGCGACACTATTGAGCAAAGGGGCAATAGAGCCCGTATCTCAAGCTTAGAGCGAAGGGGGTCTGTACAGCAGATATTTCCTGGTACCAAAGAGAGACGGGGGTCTCAGACCCATTTTTAGATATAAGAAAACTGAACAGAGCGCTTATGAATGCTCATAACCAGCAAAATCCTCGCGCACATTTGCCAAGGGGACTGGTTTATGTCGATAGATCTGAAGGACGCTTATTTCCAGATACAAATAGTGTCACGTCACAGGCGACTTTTGAGATTCACCTTCGAGGGCCAGGCATATCAATACACAGTCCTGCTGTTCGGCCTGACCCTGGCACCCCGTATATTTACGATGTGCATGGACGCGGCTCTCGCGCCCCTGAAACTTCAGGGCATCCGAGTTTTGAACTATTTGGACGATTGGCTGATTCTAGTTCGATCTCGTTCAGAGCTCATAGAACACAGGACAATGCTACTCGAACGCCTCGAGAATCTTGGTCTCACAATCAATTGGGTGAAGATCTCCCCCAGCCAGGAAATATCCTTTCTGGGCACAGAGCTGAACTCGCTGTCAATGACAGCGCGACTATCGCTAGAGCGCATACTGAACATTCAGCGCTTCACGAAATCCTTCCGCTGCGGCACTATAGTCCCGCTCAAGAGATTTCAGAAAATGCTGGGCCTCATGGCCTCATCATCATCAGTACTCCAGCTGGGTCTGCTTCGCATGCGCCCACTGCAGTGGTGGCTGAAAGCATGAGTGCTGTCTCGAGCTTGGGCCTCCGGTCTGTTTCGCCTCAGGGTCAATCAGAAATGCGTCGAAGCTCTGAAACCTTGTAAGGCGACCGACTGGTACCAGTCAGGTGTAAACCTGGGGACTTCCTCGAGTGTGCAGGTGGTGTCCACGGAAGCCTCCACTTCGGGATGGGGAGCACTGCACGAAGGCAGACCGTTCTTCGGCCTATGGTCAGAACGAGAGAAGCTCCTACACATCAACTGTCTAGAAATGATGGCAGTCGATCATGTGCTGAGGCGCATCTGTCCCCGAATAAGAGGTCACCACGTCTTGGACCGCTTGGACAACATGTCAGTGGTAGCCTACATAAATCACCAGGGCGGCGTCAGATCCCGAAACCTTTACAGGGTGACGGAGCGCCTCCTGGTCTGGACTCAGCACAATCTGCACTCACTGAGAGCAGCACATGTGCCTGGTCACCTGAATTTGGGGCCAGACAGACTGTCCAGAAACAATGTTCCAGCAAGAGAATGGTCTCTGCACCCGGAGACGATCCTCCTGCTGTGGGAGACATTCGGCAGAGCGTAGACCTGTAAGTAGACCTGTTTGCGTCCCAAAAGAACGCTCACTGCCCGAAGTTTTTCTCCAAGAGCAGGGATGCGCTGGCCCACGTCTGGCCCCGCTGCCCCCTCTATGCTTTTCCCCCCGTCTCACTCCTGCCTCAGGTATTGGAACGAATAAGGGAAAACGGATGCTCAGTGCTTCTTGTGGCCCCGCTCTGGACAAACCAAGTGTGGTTTCCAGTCCTGATGCAGCTGGCGAGCACTGCCCCATGGCCAATACCGATGAGGAAAGACCTCCTCTCTCAGGCCAAGGGCTCGATTTGGCATCCTCACCCAGAGCTCTGGTCCCTGCACGCATGGGCCATCAATGGGTACCCGCTAACCTCCCGGAGGGAGTGCTGAACACAATCACTCAGGCTAGAGCGCCGTCTACTAGACGACTCTATGCCTCAAAATGGTCGGTGTTCGCTAATTTGTGCAAAGCCCCAGGTTTTTCACCCTTAGACTGCGGGGTTACGGAATCTCTCTCCTTCCTTAAAGAGCTGCTGGATAAGGGCAGAACCCCATCCACGCTCACAGTTTGTGGCGCCCATAGCTGCGTTTACAAAACCCGCGACTGGCCAGTCACTGGGGAAGAATGATCTGGTTATCCGCTTCCTTAAAGGAGCTAAGAGGCTGAATCCTCCCAGACCCCCATCAATCCCCATATGGGACCTTTCCACGGTTCTGGAAGCCATGAAAAGTGCCCCATTTGAGCCAATCCATTTGTCGGACATAAAGTACCTGTCGTTCAAGACAGCGTTTCTTATGGCTCTCGCTTCAGTAAAGCGCATAGGGGGTTTGCTCTCAGTGAGCGCAACGTGTTTGGAATTTGGGCCAAATGACTTGAAAGTCATACTCAAACCAAGACATGGATATGTGCCTAAATCCCTCAATACACCGTTCAGAGCCCAGGTTATTTCCCTGTCCGCCCTGCCGGTTTATAACGAGGAGAAGGACGTGAGCTTCCTTTGCCCAGTCAGGGCATTAAGAGCTTATGTGTCTCGCTCGTCAGTCTTCAGACAGACTGAGCAGCTTTTCGTTTCGTTCAGCGGTTGTGCTAAGGGACTAGCCGCGTCGGAACAAAGCTTATCCAGATGGATAGTTGATGCCATAGCGCTAGCATACATGACAAAGGGCCTCAAGTGCCCTTTAGGTGTCAAAGCGCACTTCACTTGAGGCATGGCCTCGTCGTGGGCTTGGTCTAGCGGGATTACCCTTCAAGATATCTGTATGGCGGCAGGCTGGGCCTCCCCGTCTACATTTATAAGGTTTTATAACCTAGAGGTTCCCGCCTTACAGGCTAAACTGCTGTCGGTATAAAATCAAGTATTATCTGCCCCGTACTTCGGCCCAGAATACTACAATCGCTTGAGAGCAGCTCGCTAACCGACCAAAAGCTAACATGGGCAAAGTAAGACCCAATACAATTCGCATTATAAACATTGCAAATTATTTCAAATTGTTTCTATTGTTTTTTTCAGCAGGGTGGTTAGCAGGCCATTTAAACAACACCATTTTTAAACTAAAAATAAAAACTTATGCGTTTAGCCATCCATTTGCACGACACCTGCGTTTTGGGTGCCTTAAAATGCAGTTTTTTAAAGTTTTAAAAAGAAACATTTATCTTAATGTAAACTACAAAAATGTGAATTTGAGAAAACTGTGAAATCATGCGCATGCGTATTCAGTATTTATTTACAAAGTGACTTGAAAGTGCTGGATCTGAAGATGAACTACTTACTGTGATTATTTTTTGTATGACTGTGTAGAGCAGATGATTGGCTGAAGCTCTTCCCACAAGCAGTGCAGTGATACGGTTTCTCTCCAGTGTGGATCCTCTCGTGTATTTTCAGGGCTACTGACCGATTGAATCTCTTGTCGCAGTGTGAACACTTGTAAGGTTTCTCTCCAGTGTGAATCCTCTGGTGCATTTTCAAACATGCAGTTGTAATAAAACTCTTCCCACATTCAAAGCACACATGTACTTCTTCACCAGTATGTATTTTCTGATGAACTTTTAAATTCTGCAGACGTGAAAAACTCTTTCCACACAAAGAACATGTATGTGGTTTCTCCTGTGAATGAACTGTGAGGTGTCTCTTCAGGGCTGAAGCCCTCGAAAATGTTTTGACACATTGATCACATTCATGCAGTTTCTCTCCAGTGTGGATTTTAATGTGATTCTTAAGGTTCCATTGATGTGTAAATCTCTTCCCACACTGATCACATTTGAACGGTTTCTCTCCAGTGTGGATCCTCATGTGAGTCTCGAGACTCTGTTTGTATGTGAAACTCTTCCCACACTGATCACATGTGAACGGTTTCTCTCCAGTGTGGAATCTCATGTGAACCTTGAAATGATGTTTGTGTGTGAAACTTTTCCCACACTGATCACATGTGAACGGTTTCTCTCCAGTGTGGAATCTCATGTGAACCTTGAAATGATGTTTGTGTGTAAAACTCTTCCCACACTGATCACATGTGAACGGTTTCTCTCCAGTGTGGAATCTCATGTGAACCTTGAAATGATGTTTGTGTGTGAAACTCTTCCCACACTGATCACATGTGAACAGTTTCTCTCCAGTGTGGATCCTCATGTGAACCTTGAAATGATGTTTGTGTGTGAAACTCTTCCCACACTGATCACATGTGAACGGTTTCTCTCCAGTGTGGATCCTCATGTGAATCTCGAGACTATGTTTGTATGTGAAATTCTTCCCACACTGATCACATGAGAACGGTTTCTCTTCAGTGTGGATCCTCATGTGAACCTTGAGATTATGTTTTTGTGTGAAACTCTTTCCACACTGACGGCAAGTGAAACATTTCTTGTCTCTTGTCTGTGAGCGAGTTTTTTCTCCAGTTTTGACATGATGTTTCTCCTCCTCTTCACTCTCCTCATTTTCCAGTATCACATCTTAAACAAAAGTTTTAAAAAATACACTTTAAAAAATCATTAAAAAAAAATCAAAGAGAAATGTAAAGTAGACAACAGCTAAACGAATGCATTTTATATAAATCTGTTTCCATGAACGAGGTATATTGATCTTCTATGTATTACTTCTAAAACCCAAATCCCATGTCTCTGTAGTGAGAACTATTAAATATTTGATTAACTCCACAATTGTCCTAACATAACATTACCATTAAAAAGCTATACAATAATGCTACAGTTCTGATAGATGTAAATAATGTTTTTTTAATAAACTTCTTAAACTGCGCAAAAAACCAAACAAAAATAACGACTTTATTCAACTATTCATTTCCTTCTCTGTTGGCCTCGAGATTGTTGCACATCGCTTCTGTGCTATCGTCGTTATTTTTGTTGTTATTTTGCACACAAAAAGTATTCTCGTCGCTTGATAAACTTAAGGTTGAGCCACTGTAGTCACTCGGACTATTTTAACGATGTCTTTACTAACTTTCTGGGCCGGCAAGTTTCAATTACAATAGAAGCCTATGGAGGAGTGATCCAGCTCTCAGATTTAATCAAAATTATCTTAATTTGTGTTCAGAAGATAAACGAAAGTCTTACGGGGTTGAACAACATGAGGGAGAGTAATTACTGACAGAATTTTCATTTTGGGGTGAACTATCCCTTTAATTCTCGTGTTACACAGCACGTTTGAGCTTCAGCAAGAACCAATGAGGTTAATTCATGTGTTACGCAGCAAGATGTTTGTTCATGCGCGTCAAGCAGGTTCGGTTGAGCTTATGTTTATGTTCGCTAATTAATGTTTATATGTGAAATTCAATCTGTTCATCATATAAAGCGATCGAGTCTCTTGGAATTTGGACTAAACCACTCAATTCATATGGATTAGTTTCATCTCTTTATGAAAGCATCAAAGTGTCAGTTGCGCAACTGTCTAAGGAGGGACAGAAAGCTCTCAGATTTGAACAAAAAGATCTTCATTTGTGTTCTGAAGATGAACGAAACTCTTACAGGTTTGGAACGACATGAGGGTGAGTAATTAATGACAGAATTTTCATTTTTGGGTGAACTATCCCTTTGAAAGTGAACGAAAATAAGAAACTTTTATGGCGAAAATGGGTGAATTTGGGAAAAGAAATCCAGTGGAATAACTAATAGCAGGGAGGTTAAGTGACTTGACTTCAAGTCATGATGCAAAAGTCCCCTTTGGTATGGAAGTACCTTAGGGCCATAGAAATAAATTTATCCTAAGACACAAGTGAGATCACATTTTGTAACTTATATACGCAAATGTTTTAAAAATGGCCCCGACCATACTTGAGAGGCCCATATCTTTGCTTCTGTTATAGCTATAATGACAAATTTGATATTAACGGGTACATATTTGTGGTCAAGGAGTCCAATAAAATACGTTCCAAGACTAAAAAACAATAATGTTGTCCTTAACATGACAATTGGAGGTGATGTATGCAATTTCTTATTAAAAAACGCATCCCAAACACACATTCCATTCACAACTTAATAATTTCTTCGTTTAGGTCTGCTTCGCATGCGCCCTTTACAGCACTGGCTGAAGACGCGGGTCCTGCGTCGAGCATGGGCATCCGGTTGTTTACGTCTCAAGGTAACTCAGAACTGTGTCACAGCTCTGGAGCCCTGGAAGGCGGTCGACTGGTATCAGACAGGTGTAAACCTGGGAGTAATCTCTAAACTGATAGTGGTTTCGACAGACGCCTCCAATTCGGGCTGGGGCGCCCTCTATGAGGGCAGACCGACTTTTGGAATGTGGTCAACCAAGAAAAGAGCATGCACATAAACTGTCTAGAGATGAAGGCGGTCGAGAACGCCTTGCGGTTCTTCCTTCCCCTTCTAAAGGGCCACCATGTCCTTGTCCGCACGGACAACATGTCGGTGGTTTCCTACATAAATCGCCAGGGCAGTCTGAGATCACGGAACCTTCATGCACTGGCAGAACGCATCCTTGTATGGGTTCAGCGCAACCTACTCTCGCTGAGAGCGGCGCATGTGCCAGGCCATCTTAATGTGGGTCCAGACAGGCTGTCCAGGGACAACGTTCCCCCAGGGGAATGGTCCCTCCACCCTCAGACAGTTCAGCTGTTGTGGGACACATTTGGCACAGCAGAAGTCGACCTCTTTGCGTCTCAAGACAACGCTCGGTGTCCAATATGCTTCACAAAGAACAAGGACGCGCTCTCTATGCTTTCCCTCCAATCATGCTGTTACCACAGGTAATCAAGCGTATAAGGGAGAACGGTTCCTGTGTACTTCTAGTAGCTCCGTTCTGGCCGAACCAAGTTTGGTTTCCGGAGCTGATGCAGCTTCAGAGCTTGCCACTGTGGCCTGTCCCGTTGAGGAGAGATCTCCTCTCACAGGCCGGGGGTACGATTTGGCACCCACGACCCGAGCTTTGGGCTCTGCATGTGTGGGCCATCAACGGGTACCCGTCAGTCTCCCCGACGGAGTGTTAAACACAATTACGCAAGCTAGAGCGCCCTCTACTAGACGGCTTTATGCTTCCAAGTGGTCAGTGTTCTCAGGTTGGAGCTCAGCTCGCAACCTGGATCCACAAGATTGTGGGGTGTCGGAGGTTCTCTCCTTCCTACAGGAGCTCTTGGATAAGGGTAGATCCCCATCCATGCTCAAGGTATATGCGTCGGCTATTGCTGCGTTTGTCAAACGTTCGCATGGCCAGTCACTGGGTAGGAACGACCCTGTAGTCCGCTTCCTCAGGGGAGCTAGAAGAATGAACCCTCCTCGCCCCCCCCCCCCACTCGGACCTTTCCTTGGTCCTGGAGCCCATGAAGGGTGCCCCTTTCGAACCTCTACAGTCTGTGGACCTTAAGTATCTCTCATTGAAAACAGCCTTCCTGGTGGCTATCGCCTCAGTCAAGCTGGTGGGTGACTTACACGCACTTTCTGTTAGCGCGTCGTGCCTTGAGTTTGGGCCTAATGACTCCAAGGTCATCCTCAAACCAAGACATGATTATGTCCCCAAAGTACTTGCCACTCCTTTCAGAGCACAAGTCTCTGTGGATCTGACAGCGAGTCTGACATTCTCTCGTCACAGGCGATTTTTGAGATTCGCCTTCGAGGGCCAGGCATATCAATACACAGTCCTACCGTTCGGCCTGCCCCTGGCATCCTGTATATTATGATGTGCATGGACGCTGCTCTCGCGCCCCTGAAACTTCAGGGCATGCGAGCTTTGAACTATTTGGACGATTGGCTGATTCTAGCTCGATCTCATTCAGAGCTCATAGAGCACAGGACCATATTACTCGAACACCTCGAGAATCTTGGTCTCCCAGTCAATTGGGCGAAGAGCTCCCCTAACCAGGAAATATCCTTTCTGGGCACAGAGCTGAACTCGCTGTCAATGACAGCGCGACTATCGCCAGAGCACATACTGAACATTGCGGCACTATAGTCCCGCTCAAGAGATTTCAGAAAACGCTGGGCCTCATGGCCTCATCATCATCAGTACTCCAGCTGGGTCTGCTTCGCATGCGCCCACTGCAGTGGTGGCTGAAAGCACGAGTGCCGTCTCAAGCTTGGGCCTCCGATCTGTTTCGCCTCAGGGTCAATCAGAAATGCGTCGCAGCTCTGAAACCTTGGAAGGCAACCGACTGGTACTGGTACCACCGCCTCTTCAATCTGACATTCTCTCTTCGGATCTGACAGCGAGTCTGACGTAAATCTCCTTTGCCTGGTTAGGGCCCTTAGAATTTACGTGGAATGTTCGGCTGCTTTCAGACGGTCAGGACAGCTATTTGTTTCGTTTGGTGGCCGATCTAAAGGTGTAGCTGCCCATTTTTATATCCCCATATCATATGAACTCAGGGCGCTCGCCCTTGGGTCAGTGTTGTGGTAGATTTAGCACGCACGGCGTTTTAAATTGGATTCCCGTAGTGTAAGCTAGCTTACGCAACACGAGAGAGTACTCTCGTAAGAGAACGTCACGGTTACTAACGTAACCTCGGTTCTCTCTAGAAGAGGGAATGAGGGTTGCGTAACCCTGCCGTGCTTGTGCTACCATCTGGTTTTGCTTCAGTCGATGAAAACCAAGGATCATCTTATCGAGCTCTGGCTTATATAGACATAAGCCACGCCCATTCACCCACACGCCCACTCATAGGTGCTTACGTCACGTGCAGTGCCTCGATAGGTTGCAGCAGTTGCCGCATAGCAGCCAATAGGCGCGCGAGCTGCCTCGCCTAGGTCTGCTAGCTGCATCAAGTGTGTTTTAAATTAATAAAAATTATAAGGATAATTTTTGGCTTCAGTATTCTCGAGAAAAGAGGTTTTCCCTCTACGTTTTTTTTTCCATAGTCAACTAGCTAGCTATTTATTAGTTATCTAACATTAAAAACATTTTTCTATTTAATGAGAAAGTCATACGAACCTCAAAGTGTTAACCTGTCACCTCTGACCTTCAACAGCTGTCACAGCTCCTGGTGCAGATGGGATGTGTTGTTGCAAGTAAAGTCACTCTGATGACAATTTTTATGTGAAATGTGCATATTTACCCCCAATTGTCATGGTATGTAGCCTAGAAATCTAGACGCACCCTAGCGGCAGCAAAAATCATTTCGCCGCAAAGTGTGGTCTAGCAACTCTCCATAGACGGTTTAGCTGGAAAACCCCAAACCTTGCCGGGCCAATCACAAGTTGATCGTTTCGCCACAGCTTTTTTGTAACAGCGCGCGCGGCGCCGCATCCGAGGATGAATGACTTCAAACCGAATATCATTCATCCGAGGATGAATGACTTCAAACCGAATATGTCCGAGCTTGCTCTGACCGTCGCAACTCTGTCGTCATTATGTTAAGCCCGCCCGCCCGCCAACTCTATACACGATGTGATTGGCCCGGCAAAGTGTGGTCTAGCAACTCTCCATAGACGGTTTAGCTGGAAAACCCCAAACCTTGCCGGGCCAATCACATCGTGTATAGAGTTGGCGGGCGGGCTTAACATAATGACGACAGAGTTGCGACGGTCAGAGCAAACTCGGACATATTCGGTTTGAAGTCATTCATCCTCGGATGCGGCGCCGCGCGCGCTGTTACAAAAAAGCTGTGGCGAAACGATCAACTTGTCATTTTTGCCGCACTCGTGCGGACGCGTCGAGTATAAAGGCTTGATTTACTCCGTGTCAGCGCGCGCTCTGATCGGTAAAGGACCTCCGAATCATCTCCAGCACTCCGAAGCACCACTACTCCGCCTCCGTTTCCCTCGTAAGCTGATATTAGTATTTAAACATTCTCTATGATATTATTTTTTTAATGACAAAAAAATGTTTAATGACTCTTTCTCTCTCTCTCTCACACACACACACACACACACACACACACACACACACACACACACACTGTCTCTTTCTCTCTCACACATAGGCTAGTTATAAACTCTTTAGACTTTTAATGATTATTGTTTTATTTTTAAAGTTTGTGGGTCGTGTAAAAAATGTTCAATGTTGACAGCTATGGACTGGATACGGTAAAAGTTTAATATATCAACTTGCTCCGCTGACTACGTCCCCTTCTTCGTTGCTCTGATTGGTTGTAGCGCTATCCAATTGCGTGCAGAGAGAATTTGAAAGACAACCGTTTATCCCGCCCATCAGATTGAGCCCTGTCAATGATGAGTTCCCAGACCTAACATCTTGATGTAGGTCTGGCGTGCCAGGCTACATGGTATGGGGAATTTTTTATTTTTTTTTAACTTGAAACCAATTTTATTGGATTCCTTGACCCCCAAAATGTACACTTTGACACCAAATTTGTCATTATAGCGATAACAGAAGCAAAGATATGGGCTCTAGAGTATTTTCGGCGCATTGGTGGCCATTTTTGAAAAAAATATTTATTTTTAAAATGTTTATTTCTGATACAAAGTGTGATCTCACTTGTGTCTTAGGATAAATTTATTTGTATGACCCTAAGGTACTTCCATACCAAAGGAGACCTTTCCATTATGACTTGAAGTCAAAGGCCTATTTTTGGGGCTTAACCTCCCTACTATAATGGAGTATTGTTAAAGTCTTAGAAAATTGGGTGACCAGATTAAGCAGAATACAAAGCTTAAATTTATGGGCTCACGTACCTATCTCAGTCGGCACGAATCCAAATGTTTCCATGGCGTTGATTTTCGAATTTGCGAATTTCCAAATACTTTATAACCTCACTGTTCTTCAGCCTCATTAATGAAGAGTCAAGAATAAACACCAAGAAGTCCAGCATTTATTGGTGAATTGCAGGGGGAGGGGCTTCACTGAAGGAGGAGGAGCAGATCTGACAAAATCAAGAAGAAATCACTCACTGTTTTTATTCTAATTCTCACATTTTAAGTATTTATTAATGTTAATCTATCTGTAGTAAAATAAATAACTTTTACGTAAATTAATTGCAAAGTGTTTTATACAAATTCACATTTTGATTTCTTAGAATTTCATCCACATACTTTATTCCTACAATTATCTTACCTTTCATTAACATATAGGCAAATATATAGAAAAAATAAAGAGTACAACAATTAATAGAAATAAACAATGTAAAAAAAAAAAAGAAAAGAGAAACTGAAATATACAAGTTTGCAAGACACAAATGACCCACCAGTTGATTTTGACTTTACTACTTTTTTATATGGAACATGGTTTTTCACACATTAAATAAATGATGTAATGCAACTCACCTATATCTTGCAGATGTCACAACAGCTGATCGTGTCGTTTGCTCAAGTCTGTTGACACCAATAAAATGAGCTTAATGTGGCAATTTACAGATCTGAAGACATCAGCATAATGAATGAGGTGAAAACAGGATCAAGTGACATGAAATAAAGAGGCTTTTCAGCTGCTCTGATAATAGATAATTGACAATTAACACCCATTCAGGATCAGCAGCAGATCATCTCACTTTATTATAAGTATTTGCTGCAATAAACAGATCGTTTGAATCGGAATATATGCTGAAACCCTATAAAAATGCTCTTATATTCCTATTATTTCTCTAACAATACAGGAAAAAATAGCAGTAATATTAAGACAGATACTAATGACACATCGTTAACCATTGTAATTTGGCTATATTCATCTAAATATAGTTCGATTGCCTAATATCTGCATTCATAACAACAAGTATAGCTTCACTTAAATCTTACTGATTTGTATGTGATGAGAAACTATAGGCAAATCATAAAATATTCTTCTTTAAAAAAAAAATCGTTTTTAGTTAGCAGACATGCAAAAAGCGCCGAACCCAAAGAAAACATTTTAGAAATGACCATTTAAATGTTGCTTTAACTGTCTTACCACGACATATCGTGATTTGATTACCTCAGAAGACTCCAGACGAGTCCGGTCCACAGTGGCTAAACGGGGAGCGCGCGATGCTGATGACGTCATCACCGCGAGACGAGATAAAATATTTAATTGTTTTGCTTCCACAACACAAACAAACAAGGTACATAATCAAAACCCTGAATATGAGAGCAATTGTTTAGCCTTAGGTTAAGCATAGCTAATAACAAAACAATACAATCACAATAAAACAAAAACAAATAATTAAATAAATTACAAAATAAAATGAAATAAAATGAATAAATAAATCAAAATGGGCTTTTTTAATTAATTTATATGTATCCAAAAAAGAAATCAATTTACGAGCTTTCTGGTTTTTAACCAATTGATTTGCACAAGAGTTTAACCTCATTCATCTACTGATTAAAGTTGTGTTTAGTTTTAAATCATCTGCACTTGAATCATCTGAAAAACTTTCCAAGACATAACAAAAAAGAAAAAGAAAAAGACAAAATCAAATTCTTTGTTTTCCAGACAAATACCAAACCTAATGAACTTCACAGTGAGGGGTGGGAGTTAAACCTCCCTAGACCGTAACCAGTTCTGGACATCTCTCCAAAAGGGTTGCACCTCATCACAACAAAAGAAAACATGCTCTAAATGTTCAACATTTGTTCAACAAAAAACAATGATTTACATCAAAATTTAATTTAAATCTTAAAAATTCATTGGAAAGATAAATATCATTTAAAAATTTGAAGTTCACCTCATAAGCTTTAGAAGGGAAGGGAAAAGACAAATCCCTTTTTTTTTTACCTTATTAAAATCTTTACGCACATCTACATGTCAAACGGGGTTTGGGTAATAAGGCTGTAAAATAACATTTCTAATGACTTTGTAAAAAAAAAAAAATATCACAACCTTTCCCTCTTTCCCTAAGGAGAGCTGCCTCAGTCCTGGGGAGACTTTGGAGCACCAAATGTCTTCTTTAACCATTAATGCAAAAAGGAATTGAAATGGCTCTGATCATTCTATTAAATATAATCACATGACACTGGAGTTGGAATTTCTCACAAAACTCTACACAGTAACACATTTCCATTATCATCCAAGAAATGGGCAATAGCCCAAATCCCTTTAGATTTCCATTCCTCGAAATATACAAACTTTCTGCCAAACTATATATATATATATATTATTCCAAACTGGAGAGTTGTGGGGCATGAAGTTATGTTTGAACAATAGTTAGTAGAGCAGCACTTGCTGATGGAAGGCTGAAAGTTTAACTGGTAACGAGTTACTCAAAGTCACAACATAGAAAAAAGTTGATTCCCCCGTTTGTTAAAGATTGCAAACTGGGGGCAAAAAAACTAAAAGAGTGGCTATTTTGAATGAAGGATTTTACAAGATTAATGATAGATTATCAAAAACGATCCAAGTACGGTTTATAACTGCAAAATAACTATAAAACAACCTATCAAAAATAAGGGTAAAACAGTTACTGATGCAGACAGGCGTCTCATTCCCTCTGTCATATGTGAGGTGAAATATATTAGGCATTTATAGAGAAATTGAAACCATGGAAATCCCCAAACACAAAGATAATATTTCATGGGTTTAAGATGTGATGGAAATTATTAAATTATTTATTCTTGATGCAAGAAATGAAAACAAATTAGACGCATTTCTCTCTTTATAGAGGTTATGCATTGACGTCACTCTCCCGCGGGAACACACTCCCTCAGCCGGACTGAGTGGCAGAAGAGCTTCTGCGTGACTGGATTTAATAAAGGAAACTGATAATAATTGTTTGTTTTACTCTCGTTTTCAAAGTCTAAACTAAAGGTTGGACTCGATATAGTGTTTCTGACAACTTACCAAAGGTCCAGTGATCATTGATATTGAAATGCAGCAGGAATCGTGTTTCCTGACATTTATGTGAGCCTGATTTCGACGCCAGGGAAATAAAGCAAATTTGCCTGTGAACGCTTTATATACAATATATGTAGGTTTAAATACACGTAATCACTTATATCAATGTTATATATAGCGTCATATCGTCCAGCCTTAAAGGCATACTCCACTTTTTTTGGAAATAGGCTCATTTTACAACTCCCCCAGAGAGTTAAACTGTTGAGTTTTACCGTTTTTGAATCCATTCAGCCGATCTCCGGTTCTGACGGTACCACTTTTAGCATAGCTTAGCATACATCATTGAAGTGGACAAGACCATTAGCATTTCTAAAAAAAAAAATGACCAAAGAGTTTCGATATTTTTCCTATTTAAAACTTGACTCTTCTGTAGTTACATCGTGCACTAAGACCGACGGAAAATGTAAAGTTGCGATTTTCTAGGCTGATATGGCTAGGAACTATACTCTCATTCCTGCGTAATAATCAAGAAACTTCACTGCCGTACCATGAGAGCAGCAGGCGTAATGATATGAGGCAGCGCCTGAAAATAGGCCACCTTCCGTAACTCTGGGGGAGTTGTAAAATGAGTGAAAAAAAAAGTGTCCCTTTAACATTTGTATAGTTTTTGTCAGTTTTTTTTAAACCGTCCAATTATGCAGAATATACGATGGTAAATATTTAATTTATGAGTTGTCAATACAATATATAACAATACAATATATAGGGTATAATTTTACCCCTAAATTCAGCATATTGACACAAAATAACAACTGCTAATCCCCCTTTTGCTGGCCGAAGTCCAGATGTTTCTGTGAATAGCAGGATCCATTTCCATCTGTTCTGAAGCTTTCGGCAGTCTGTAAAAATACACCTCAGATTTCTTGTCAAATCTAGTTGTACATTCAATCTCGAAGCTCTTTCCCGCTTTAGATGCGCTTAGTGTTTTTTCCCCCGGCATTCACGCTAAAAATGAATGCTGCCGCTCAGCGTTCTCTATCGACTAACAAGATAGCAAAGCATCTCAAGAGAATAAAAGTGAAGGCCAGTTGCAAACCTACATGATAGTTTATATTAAATATGCGTTTTCTAACTGCACTATAATGGCTAAAACGGAGAGGCTCAGGAGGAGCTTCTTTCCTCAGGCCGTCAGACTACTCAACTCGGACATAAAAAACATTGCACTTTAAGGACGCTAATGACGATGTTTAATACATGCTACTGCACTAATACTGTTTTAAAATTGTTGCAAAAATAATAATTAGGTTATGTTTTTATTACACAGTCTATAGGAATAACAGACTTACATTTCACTGCTCGTTGTGTGAACTATAACTGGTATGTGACAAATAAACTTTGAACTTGAACTATAAGAATAACTAGTCGTTTTAAATACCAACAAAGAACAAGTTAAAAATAATCATAAAAGTAACTTCATAAAAGTGTGAAAAAACAACAAGTGAAACATCTGCAGTATAAGAAAATTGAACACAAAAATTAAACTCATAATGAAGCATAATGATATAATTTTTATCATGAAGCAAAATTATATACAGGAATAAACCATTTATATATTGTCCATCTTGGAGTTGATCTGAATCACCATTGAATCCACTGGTCTTGAAGATGAACTTTATTCACGGTGACAAACTTAGATGGTGTTACTTTGTCCTGTCGCTCGCTGTGGCTGCCCAGCTGAAAAAAAACAAACAGCAGAAACCATCACAGAAGTTCTAATGGTTTCCACTAAAAATGAACGACACACGTCACGATTCAATACAAAATGCGATACTAAACTCACGATACGATACTATCGTGATATTTTAAGTCAAAATAAAGGAGTTTTTTATTATTACTTTATTATTTTATTATCAGGACCCACAAATATTCCCCCGTTGCATTATTATATATGATAGTTTAAAGTGCAGTCTGTAAGAATGACAATTA
This sequence comes from Rhinichthys osculus, assembly GCA_029959095.1. Classification (NCBI taxonomy): domain Eukaryota; kingdom Metazoa; phylum Chordata; class Actinopteri; order Cypriniformes; family Leuciscidae; genus Rhinichthys; species Rhinichthys osculus. Next base: position 1,963,726 of record JARWKJ010000020.1, on the reverse strand, counting down.
GTGGTGGAAATAGGTACTGCAGTCCAAATCAAAATATCAGAGATCGTCGTTTCTCCCGCCTCCACAGACTCAACGCTCACACGGGTCGCCAGTTTGAGACACGCTACAGAAACAAGCGCATTAGCGCAATGGACAATGAAAATTGGCAACGTGTTGTATCACAGAGCAAAGCAAAAACAAAGTAAAATAACTGGCTGTAGAAGTGTTTTTCAGAGAAACGAGTATGTGAACTTAGCATGTTTCCTAAATATATGCAAACATGTGTTATTTTTATTCTTTAGTAGAGTGCAAAAGTTACATATAGCACCTTTAATGTAGTAATGTCACAGAAACGTTCCTTTTTTCCTCCCTTATGAAAACAGACTGCTTATGATTCCTACTATTGATTTTCAAGATGAAATTGTTTATAATGCATAACATTGACTGTAAAATAGGTACACTGAACAAAATTATAAAAGGCAACACTTGTTTTTGCCCCCATTTTTCATGAGCTGAACTCAAAGATCTAAGACTTTTTCTATGTACACAGAAGCCAATTTTCTTATTATAGACCAGCGTTTCTCAAAGTGTGGGGAATAGAAACATGACAAGTGGGGCGCGACAAACGGGAGAAAATGTGGTAATTTTTGTGCCCATCACTATTAATTCCTTTATTTATTGATAATAAACTCAAAACAAAACAACGACACATTTAAATGTAAGCCTTACTTAACCCTTTCACACGTAAGTTTTTAAAAGTTTAAAAGTTTTTAGAGGCGCCCGTTTAGATCGTATTCCTTTATGGTTTCCATGGTGACGCGTCATTGCTTGTCACACCGCAGCCAAAATAGCGCTGAATGACTGATTATCTGCTTTTATTTCACAAATTTGTTGGCTATAGCAGGAAATATCTGATATTCCGATTGTCAAATATGAGCAAGTGGATGTGTTTTATTGTTTAAACACCTTAGTTGAGCTATACGCGATGAGCGTTAGTTTATGCCGCATTTTAGAGAATCGGATCTGTTGGATTTAACAAACGTCAATTTATCCACTTCTCCCGTAATACATGAAAGTAAGTGGCCGGTGAACTGGGAGAAGCATAGAGTAAACTTGAAAGATACTTACACGATGTGTATTTGATATGAATAATACGTGTCGTCTAATTATAATGGAAATAATTATTATTGCTGCTTCCATAGACATAAGTGTGTATTTGACAAACTCTAAATGTATTGCTTTTTAGTAGTAACTTAAATGTCTGAAACCTAAAATAAACATTATGTGGTTGAAAACGTACTCGGTTACCTAACGTAACCTCGGTTCTCTCTAGAGAGGGAACGAGTATTGCGTAAGTTTAGCCTACGCTACGGGTAAAGTTATCCTTAATTTTGTATCCATTGTCAATGCAGTGCAGCAGCTGCAGACCTAGAGCAGGCTGTCTAGCGCGCTCATTGGCTGCTCTGCGGCAGCCTACCAGTGAGCCTGGCGTGACGTCACGCTCAGGGGGGTGCGGCTTAGCGTATAAAAGCGGGGCTCGGAGGCTGCTTCCCTGGTTTTCATCATCTGAAGCGAAAATCGCTCGTGGCGCGAGCACGGCCGGTTACGCAATACTCGTTCCCTCTCTAGAGAGAACCGAGGTTACGTTAGGTAACGGAGTACGTTCTCTTACGATAGGTTCTCTTGTATTGCGTAAGTTTAGCTTACGCTACGGGAACCCTTTGTCAACGTCGTGCGCGCCAAGCATCCACTCTATGAGTCCCAGGGAGTCCGGGGAACACTGAAAAGTGGGAATTCAGGCGGCCAGCAAGCGGGCCGACACATGTATAAGCATAAGCACCCATGGGGAATGCAGAGCGGCGTCGCCGGGCTGCATGTTACATATCTTTTCCCAAATAAGTGCAGCTCAACCAGGAGAGCTAAACAGTGAAAGTAGCCTGCGCAAAAGCATGTGGGCAGATCATACACATATTTAGACTGACAGAAGTCTAGCCTGCAAAGCGGGAACTTCCATGTTATAGAATCTCACAAATGTAGACGGGGAGGCCCAGCCCACCGCCATACAAATGTCGTGAATGGAAATTCCACTGGACCATGCCCACGACGAGGCTATGCCTCTTGTGGAATGAGCCCTGATGCCCAGAGGGCATTGCAGACCTTTTGACACATAAGATGCAGCAATAGCGTCCACTATCCATCTATATAGGGACGGTTTCGAGGCGGCGAGACCTTTGCCCACCAAATGAACCAAATTTCGCCCACCAAACGAAACGCTGTTCAGAGCGTCTGAAAGGGGCGGAGCGCGTAACGTAAGCTCTCAGTGCCCTAACGGGGCAGAGGAGGCTGTCGCTGCTCTCGCTGTTGGAGCCGACAGAGAAATGACCTGTGCTCTGAAGGGAGTGCCAATCACCTTCGGGACATAGCCATGTCTTGGTTTGAGGATGACTTTAGAGTCATTCGGGCCAAACTCAAGGCACGCTGCGCTAACAGATAGTGCGTGTAAGTCCCCCACACGTTTGACTGATGACAGAGCCAAAAGAAAAACGGTTTTGAGCGAGAGGTATTTTAGATTCACTGAATCTAATGGTTCAAAGGGATACATCTTTAGGGCCTCTAGGACCACGGAGAGATCCCAGAGCAGAGATCCCGAGCGGATGACCAGCTCGTTCCTTCTTAGCGACCGGCCTTGCTTCGACTCAGCGAAAGCTGCAACGGCCACCACGTAAACTTTGAGCGTGGATGGGGACCTGCCCTTATCCAACAGCTCTTCAAGGAAACCGAGCACCTGCGAGACCTCACCCGTACGTGGGTCCAGATTTTTGTCGGTGCACCATTTGGAGAACACAGACCATTTAGACGCATATAGCCGTCTCGTAGAGGGAGCTCTAGATTGCGTGATCGTGTTTATAACTCCTTCTGGCAGGACAACGGGTATCTGTTGATCAACCATACGTGCAGAGACCAGCGCTCTGGAGGGGGATGCCAGATCGAGCCGCGGGCTTGAGCGAGGAGGTCTCTCCTCACCAGAATCGGCCACGGGGCTGTGTGTGACAGCCGTGTTAGGTTCTCCCAGCGCGAATCCCTGATTCTCTTGATTACCTGTGGTAACAGATCGGAGGGAAGGCGTACAGCGGGCGGCTGGGCCAGAATTGGGCCAGCGCATCCTCGTTCTTTGAGAAGAACACTGGGCAATGAGCGTTGTCCTTTGACGCAAATAGGTCGACTTCCGCTCTGCCAAAAAGGCGCCATAACAACTGGGCTGTTTGGGGGTGTAGAGACCACTCCCCGGGGGGGATATTGTCCCTGGACAGTCTGTCCGGGCCATCGTTCAGGATCCCTGGCACATGCGTCACTCTCAGCGAGCGCAGGAAGCACTGGGCCCAAACGAGGAGGCGTTCTGTCAGATCACAGAGGCTCCTGGATCTGATACCGCCCTGGTGGTTCATGTAGGACACAACGGACGTGTTGTCCGAGCGGACTAAAACGTGTTGGTCCTGTATGAACGGGAGGAAGCGCTTCAGCGCGTTCTCGACTGCCAGCATCTCCAGAGAGTTTATGTGAAGGCGTTTCTCTCGGTCTGACCACAGGCCAAAGACCGGTCTGCCCTCGAAAAGGCTGCCCCAATCTGAGTTGGAGGGGTCTGTCGAGATGACCTTTCGGTGAGAAATCACTCCCATCGTCACCCCCTGCTGGTACCAATCTGCCGCTAACCAGGGCTGCAGAGCTGAAATGCAGCTCTGAGACACTCTGATCGGCCTGTAGCCATACGTCCATCCTTGGCGAGGTACGCGGGCGTTCAACCAGCGTTGTAGCAGGCGCATGCGCAGTAAGCCCAGCGGAAGCACTGCTGCAGCTGAGGCCATACAGCCCAGCATCCTCTGAAACATTTTCAGGGAGGCGGTTTTGCCCTTCTGGAAAGATGTGGCTAGATGTCGAACACGGCACGCGCGCCCTGTCGACAGGCGAGCCTTCATAGCCACAGAGTCCAGTTCCATTCCTAGAAAGGAGATTGACTGGCTGGGCTGTAAGGAGCTCTTGGTCCAGTTGACTGTGAGACCCAAGCTTTTCAAATGACTGAGTAACATAGTTCTGTGAGATACGAGTTCCATCTCTGACTGCTAAAATCAGCCAATCATCCAAATAGTTCAGAATTCGCACACCCTGACTTCTCAGGGGGGCGAGCGCCACGTCCATGCATCTCGTGAATGTACGGGGTGCCAGGGACAGGCCGAACGGGAGGACGGTGTACTGATATACCTGTCCGTCGAAGGCGAATCTCAAGAATGGCCTGTGACGGGGTATAATCTGTATCTGAAAATAAGCGTCTGTCAGATCGAGAGATATAAACCAGTCCCTCGGGTGAATTTTAGCAAGAATCTGTCTGGTTGTAATCATTTTGAACGGTCTTCTCATGAGAGCTTTGTTCAAAAATCTCAGATCTAATATAGGCCTCAGTCCTTCTTCGGTACGAGAAAAGAACGACTGTAAAAGCCTGACTCGCTCAGAGAAGGCGGTACCGGTTCTATAGCCCAGTGTTTCCCAACCCTGTTCCTGGAGGCACACCAACACTACACATTTTCCAACTCTTCCTAATTGATCACACCTGAATCAACTCATCAGCTCGTTAGTAGACTCCAAGACCAGATATATATGGGTCAGAAAAGGGAGACATCCAAAATGTGCACTGTTGGTGTGCCTCAAGGAGCAGGGTTGGGAAACACTGCTATAGCCCCTTTGCACAGCAGTTTAGCTATTTCTGCGTGGAGTAGATGTGCTACTTTCGCGTTCACTGTCGACTCGGTCCGTGCGTGGAAACGCGGGGGACGGCGAGCGAACTGTAGTGCATAGCCCTGTCTTATTGTGCTCAGCACCCACTCTGAAAGCCCCGGAATCGCTTCCCATGCTTTTTTCAGAGGGAGAACGGCCCTTGGTCCCTATCAGCGCACACTCTGGGCTTTGGGAACTGGGCCGGTAGATGTGGGTGCGGCGCACGCACCCTCTGTGCTTGAACAAAGCGGCTCGCTGACACTGAATGGGGAGCGTTTTACGATGGCTTTCTGAAGCGCGAGCGGCGCTTGAGGCGAAGCGATTGACAGTAAGCGTGAGTGCTCGTGAGCGAGCTCGCGACATGCATTCGCAGCCTGACCGGTATGAGTGCTCGAATACGGCGGCTCGCTGACAGCGATGGCATGCTGTTTCATATGCGACACCCCAGTTACCTTGAACGGGGAACGTTTTCAGAGGGCTTTGTAGCGAGTGAGCGGTGCCGGAGGCAAGGCGTTCATTAGTAAGCGTGAGCGCGCTGGGGCGGGCACGTAACTTACATTCACAGCCTGACTTATGTTGAGTTTTGATATTATATGGTCACTGGGCTTGTTTTTAGCTATTTTTGATTGGCCATTGAGCTGGTTTTGTTACAGACCTTTTTAGTTTCCATTTAAACCAATACAATAACCATTACAAATTCTTTCAAAGGGTTTGTATTGTTTTTTTCAGCAGGGTGGTTATGATTTTGGGGCCATTTAAACAACACCGTTTTAAACTGAAATTGAAAACGTGTGCGTTTTGGCCATTCATTTGCATGACACCTGTGTTTTTGGTGCCTTAAAATGCAGTTTTAAAAAGTTTTAAAAAGAAACGTTATCTTAATGTAGACTACAAAAATGTGAATTTGAGAAAAAAACTGAAATCACGTGCATCTGTATTACGTATTCAGTATTTCTTTTCAAAGTGATTTGAAAGTGCTGGATCTGAAGATGAACTACTTACTGTGATTGTTTTTTGTATGTCTGTGTAGAGCAGATGATTGGCTGAAGCTCTTCCCACATGCAGTGCAGGGATACGGTTTCTCTCCAGTGTGGATCCTCTGGTGTTGTTTCAGATGTCCTGACTGACTGAATGCCTTGTCGCAGTGTGAACACTTGTAAGGTTTCTCTCCAGTGTGAATCCTCTGGTGCAGTTTCAAACATGCAGTTGTAATAAAACTCTTCCCACATTCAAAGCACACATGTACTTCTTCACCAGTATGTATTCTCTGATGAATATTTAAATTCTGCAGATGATAAAAACTCTTTCCACACACAGAACATGAATGTGATTGCTCCTGTGAATGAACTGTGAGGTGTCTCTTCAGGCCTGTAGCACTCACAAATGTTTTGCTACATTGATCACATTTGTGCGGTTTCTCTCCAGTGTGGATTTTCATGTGTTCCTTAAGGTTCCCTTGATGTGTGAAACGCTTCCCACACTGATCACATGAGAACGGTTTCTCTCCAGTGTGGATCCTCATGTGAACCTTGAAATGATGTTTGTGTTTGAAACTCTTTCCACACTGATCACATGTGAACGGTTTCTCTCCAGTGTGGATCCTCATGTGATCCTTAAGGTTCCCTTGATTTGTGAAACTCTTCCCACACTGATCACATGAGAACGGTTTCTCTCCAGTGTGGATTTTCATGTGCTCCTTAAGGTTCCCTTGATGTGTGAAACTCTTCCCACACTGATCACATGAGAACGGTTTCTCTCCAGTGTGGATTTTCATGTGTTCCTTAAGGTTCCCTTGATGTGTGAAACTCTTTCCACACTGATCACATGAGAACGGTTTCTCCTCAGTGTGGATCCTCATGTGAACCTTGAGATTATGCTTTTGTGTGAAACTCTTTCCACACTGACGGCAAGTGAAACATTTCTTGTCTCTTCTTTTCAATAAAGAAATACTTTCAGTCTGTGAGAAAGATATTTCTTCAGTTTTGATATGTTTCTCCTCTTCACTCTCCTCATTCTTCAGCGTCATGTCTGTAATCAAAGTATAAAAGTTACATTTGTTTGATAAATCGTAATAAAATCTGAGAGAAATGTAAAGTTAAAGTAGACGACAGCTACACGAAATTATCCTTTGATGCATTTTTTTAAATCTGTTCCCATTAACGAGGTATATTGATCTTCCATTTATTAAATATTTGATCAAATCCACAATTATCTAACATAATATTACCACTAAAAACTAACCCTTTTAAGAGGAAAGCAAGGGGGCATTGCGGCTAAACTTAAATTAAGTTTTATTATACATTTGATTAATTAAAATTCTGCTTTTTGTTTTTAAAAACCCTGAACGGAGGATTAGCTCCAAAATATCTTACTGATCTTTTGAAAGTAAATATCTCTGCTAGATCATTAAGGTAATCCCAAGATTGCGGATGGTTTGGAGATCTAGACTTAAAGGGGTGGTATAATGCCCTTGTGAGGAAGCTCGTGTAGTTCCTACCAGCCGTTTGTTGTAGTCCTTAAAGGGTTAGTTCGCCCATTTAAGACATGAAGTTGTATGTAATCCTTACCAGCACTATAGTGCATACACACTGACCCACTCTGTTGTCCCCTCCCTGGTCAGAGTTCTGGCCGCTGGAAGTTTTTCAATAAAGTACTCCCGGTTATTTTCCGGTGCCACAAAACTGTGCGTTTTTACGTGAAAAAATTATTTGCGTTTCAAAGCTTGATTAATTTACCACACAAAAAACACGCCGGTCAAAATTCATACCTCAGTTTTAATCGGCACTATTTTCTATCCATTTCTATCAATCTGCGCTGCTGTCAACGTCAACAGTGCGCACGTTCCGATCAGCTGTTGATAGTGTTTACACAATCGATTGACAACGACGTAAAAAGTATTAAATTAACAATGGTGCGAACTTGTAAATTCCCAGGCTGTGACCACAAGGATGTGCCGGGATCAAAGTTCAGATTCCATCGTTTTCCTGTTTTGAATATAACTATGAGACAGCTTACCGAGCATAATCTCCATCTGCTGTTAGTCGATCTCACCAGCAGGGGGTGCAAGCGCGTGTTGTTGATTTGGCTGGTTGCCATCGGCTACTCTGCGGGAGCTAAAATATCCAAAATAAAGGATTTTCGTGTGTGCTCACTTCAGCGAAGACGATTACATCCCCAATCAAGGAGGAAAAGGAAAAATATATATATATATATATATATAAATATAGCTGCGAGCAGCGATTACGGGCCCAAGCCGGTGGCACCGCAACCCCGGTGCCTTTAGTTACCTAAAGGCACCGGGGTGGCGGTGCCGCCGGCTTGGGCCCTTCATCGCTGCTCGCAGCTATATTTATATTTATATATATATATATATATATATATATATATATATATATATAAAGCCGGTGGCACCGCCACCCTGGTGCCTTTAGGGTTATTGTGCACGACGTGCAAAAAAAACGTAACCCTGCTTTGACTGTCGAAAAGAAGAGTGCTGTAGAGCTTGCATTGGTGTGGGCTCTGCAAAAGTGCGCATCGAGGGCACATATCAATCACAAAGTATGCGTGAGCAACCTTCTGAAAGGTCAGGTCTACATCCAGCTCTACATCTGCCGTGTGTTTACATTATAGTAGTGAAGTTTGAAGAAAATCAGGTAAAAATAAGAGGGTGATTTCAAATCATTTTGAAAGTGACACACTTCCTGCTGCCAGTTGGTGGCGCTATACCCGGGGTTGCGGTGCCACCGGCTTGGGCCCGTAATCGCTGCCCGTAGCTATAAATATATATATATATATATACACACACACACACACATATTCATTTGCATTCATTAATTTAGCTGACGCTTTTATCCAAAGCGACTTACAATTGCCATATATGTCAGAGGTCGCACACCTCTGGAGCAACTAGGGGTTAAGTGTCTTGCTCAGGGACACATTGGTGTCTCACAGTGGATTCGAACCCGGGTCTCTCACACCAAAGGCATGTGTCTTATCCACTGCGCCATTACCACCATGTGTGTATATTTATATAAAGATACAGAGAATATTACTTGCTTTACCTGATTAGAATGCTACCTTGAAAAACAATAATTTAAATTAAATCTCACCCAAAAGATAAATCCCCCTGCCACCTCCCCACACAGGATTGTCCTCAAACAGAGCTCTAATCTGTTTATTTTTAAGTTACACATTCTACATTGATTAAAAAAGAAACATCAAAAGTGTTTTTAGTCAGAGTATTATTTCATACAGAATTTTTTTTTTTTAATTCAGATGAGAATGAGGTTAGTGTTTTAAAATTTTAAGGAAAACAAATATATTGAAATATAGCACATGAATTTTAAATTCATTCAGCTTCAATTACCAAAACAATCTTACTTTTATTTAAAGCAAACTATACATTTAAAAGATGGGGGTTATATGCATATTTTGTCATTTAAAAAAAATACAAAAATTGTTATGCGAAAAGACAAGGACTTAGAGATTTCTTTATCCTTTAATGCAGGAAAAATCAAACAGCCAGCCACACACACACACACACATAAACACAGACACCAACCCTCCCTCCCTCCCCTCCCCTCCCCTCTGCTCCCCTCCCCACACAGACACACACACACAGAGAGAATGGCAGGGGGCACAAGAAATCCATTCAAACTACAATATCTGACTTTCTGTTGCTCAGAGCTAATGACTTTAAATTAGAAAATTGATCGGCTTTATGAGAACAATATCCGTGGCAAGTTTTGTAACTGTAGGTAAAACGAGCAAAGTTATAACACACTTTATGTGTCCTTTTTTAGTCATAAAATTCATTTCCTCGCCACGGCCAAACCGTTCGAGATATCAAAAATCCGTCTGGAATTTAGCATCCTCAATGTCTTGACTTCATGCTGACTGAGTTTGGTTGGAATCCGATCAATTCCCAAGGAGAATTAAATCGAATTTCAGGGGTATGCGTTTCCAAACAAACCATAATAGCCGGCTTCCTGTTGGACTGTCGTAAAACTTAGAGCACGAAAGTTGTTCAACCCAATGAGATCTATAAGTGTACCGAGTTTCATATTATTACATGCAAGTGTGTTTGACTTATGGAAAAGTGTTCGAATCCCAGTCCAGGGGGCGCTGTCGAGCCGCCCTGCCACGCCCGGGTACCAGCCTCAACCCGGCCCTGATGGCCGCGGGTTCTGACCCGTGTGCAAAGTTTCAAGAGTTTTAGAAGATGTTAAGGGCCCCAAAAGCCCCCGAAACCTTGAACAACAATAATTAAAAGCATTCTCACTCAAACAGACACATCCCCCTCCCCCCACAGACACAGAGGTACGCAGAGAGAGGGAGAGAGTGACAGAGATTACTCCGAAACATCCACATTCAAACCAAAATATCTGACTTTCTTTTGTTCGGAGCCAAAATCTGTAAATTAGAAAGTTGTCCGGCTTGATCTGAACAATATTCCTGCCGAGTTTTATGATTGCAGGTAAAACTATGAAACTAACCCTCTCACTTTTGTCAAAAGGTGGCGCTACTGAGCCCCTGCACCACGTCCGTTCCTGAAACTTTGCACATGTCTACTGGCTAATAAATGTGACATGTCTGTCGAGTTTCATGCAATTTCAAGCATGCTAAGAGTCTCAAAAGCATCCTAAAAGAATTTTAAAGTATGATGCGTTGCCACGGCAACAGTATCAAAGATATCAAGAATCCATTCACAGGTCTACATCTGCCGTATGTTTACATTATACAGAAGTTTGAAGCAATTTGGGTTCAAATAAGAGGGTGATTTCACAGCATTTTGAAAGTGACACACTTCCTGCTGCCAGTTGGTGGCGCTATAACTTTGACTCACAATAGTCACATCCATGTGATCGTCCTCTTACAACGAACACACTGCTGAAGTTTCATTAAGATCAGTTAATGTATGCTGAAGTTATAACACACTTCCTGTTTCACGTTTCTCGCCATAATTTCGTTTCCTCGCCACGGCCAAACCGTTCGAGATATCAAAAATCCCCTGGCAATTTTTCATCCTCAATGTATTGACTTCATGCTGACCGAGTTTTGTGCCATTTCTTTGAATTCTCTAGGAGAAGTACTTTAAATTCCATTGCATGCGTTTTACAAACAACCCTAAATAGCCGACTTCCTGTTGGGCTGGGGTAAAAAGTAAGAGTATGAAGTATATATGAACCGATGAGATCTATATGTGTACCGAGTTTCATATTCTTACATGCAAGCGTGTTTGATTTATGGACCAAGATGTCGGACCCCGTTCCAGGGGGCGCTGTCTAGCCCCCCTGCCACGCCCGGGTATCATCTTCAGCCCGACCCTGATGGCCGCGGGTTCTGACCCGCGTGCAAAGTTTCAAGAGTTTTCGGGCATGTTAAGGGCCCCAAAAGTGCCCGAATAGTCGTAAGAAAAATAGAAAAAAAAAAAAAAAAAAATATATATATATAGCTGCGAGCAGCGATTACGGGCCCAAGCCGGTGGCACCGCAACCCCGGTGCCTTTAGTTACCTAAAGGCACCGGAGTGGCGGTGCCACCGGCTTTGGCCCTTCATCGCTGCTCGCAGCTATATTTATATATATATATATATATATATATATATATATATATATAAACAAGCCGGTGGCACCGCCACCCTGGTGCCTTTAGGGTTACTGTGCATGACGGGCAATAACTTAACCCCGCTTTGACTGTTGAGAAGATGTGTACTGTAGAGCTTGCATTGGTGTGGGCTCTGCAAAAGTGTGCATTGAGGGCACATATCATATGCGTGAGCAACCTTCTGAAACCTAAAATGAAAAATGAGACACCCTACGGTCTCATGGACTTAATGGACACATGAAATAAGTACACAAGATTGAAAGTTAAATCAAGTGTGCCAAGACAGAATATTACTTGCCTGATCTGATTAGAAAAAAGTTTGTGTGTGTGTGTGTGTGTGTGTGTGTGAAACGTGATTGAACAATGTAGACATAAAAACATACTCCGTCCTTTTGTTCATACAGGACATTATTAAAACTGCAAAGTGTTTACTTATATTTGTGTACAATCGCAATAAAACACAACATTGTGCTTTTGTCAAACTGTAAACTACAACTGTCACCCAACCAAAATCTCTTTTTTATTTTATACAGAAATAAATAGTCTATCATTCAGATGAGAATAAAGTTAGTTCAAATTTTAAGGAAAACTCTGAAATATAGCACATTCATTTAAAATTCATTCAGGTTCAATTACCAAACATACAAATCTTAATGTAATTTAAAGCAAACGATACATTTAAAATATATGGGTTGTATGCCTATTTTTTTTATATAAAAAGATATATATCCAAAAAGACAAGGCCTAAACTTTAACAAGGGTTAAACAATCACTGTAGCAGACACAATCATACACACACACACACACACACACACACACACACACACACACACACACACAGACACAGACACAAGTCAAATCACTTACATTTTAGATGCAATATTGACTTTTTTCTGTTTCAGCAGTGAAACTAGTTAAACAAAGATCACAGCAGAACCATCGAGCATCTCACAGCAACGTGTTTTCTCATTACTGAATGATTCAGCATTTTGAACGAATCGGTTGACTCAAAGATTCAATGACCAATCCATAATCTGTCTCATTCATGAATGACTCAGCCGTTCGAACGAATCGTTCGAACAAATGAATCAATGACTCGCTCATTAAGACGGTCGCCTGGCGACACCTAATGACGGTTTAGTGATATGTTAAAAAGTATCATTCTTTCAAACGATTGTTAATTAACTCATATTTGAAACATAAGCTATATATATATATATATATATATATATACACACATATATATACACACATATATATACACAAAAATAAAATAAAAACACATTTGAAGCGTGTTTGCTTACTAAATTGTGAGCAGAACGAAAGTTGCAGCAAATATCAGCAACAGGAGTCAAATTTCATTAATCACGAGAGTGAAGAGCTGACTGGAAAAATTATGACGGAATATTTTGTGTAAAAGCACCTATTTAAGCGAATCTGTCATTTACTCTTTTGTTGTTGTGTTTTCCCTGAAAACCGGAAGCAATCGGTCCCCGATATGGCGCTAATTTTAAAGTGACACTAAAAAGTATGCGGCTGCACTGGCATTCATAACGGTGCGCGTCCATGGCGACGAGCGAGCAAAACAGAGCGAACGTTTTTTCATTTCTACTTCCATAGAAATTCATTCGAGCGCACTGTGAGCGCCACCACTATAAATGTCCATGCGGACGTCCTTACTTTACTTTCACTTTTAACTTAGCGATTTAAAAGCCCCCGGTGTTACACGTCAAATAACCGGTGAGAAAATATTCTCGGAGTCACATAGGCTACCTAATATATTTAAATACAACAGGCCTACCTGATTTTGAACACAAGAGGGCAGTATAGCCCTATGTATTATTTGATATATTTATTTTTTTAACTGAATAGTGCATTCTGGCTGTTTTTAAACTTGTACATTATTCTTAAATTGAAAACAAGAATAAAATGGGTTTAGTTGTGATATTTGTATAATTTTATCTAGAAATAAATGGTGTATAATTAAATTTTTAGAAGATATGAGGCTTTTAGTGTTTATTTTTTTTACATGACTTCAATCCCTCGCCATAGCAAAACAATTAGAGATATTCAATAGATATTCACAATTATGCTTCTTTAATGTATTTTCATCATGTTGAAAACATTTGGTGGGAACAAAATAAACCACTTAAGAGGAGTGGGTAAAAATGTAGAGCCTGGTTTTGCAAAACATTCACATTCAGACCAAAATAGCCCACTTCCTTTTGGGCTAGCTTAAAGTTGTTTGGCCCGATGAGATCTATATACCGAGTTTCATAATATTACATGCAAGTGTGTTTGATTTATGGACCAAATTTTCAGACCAAGTTTATGGACCAAGTTAATTTAATTAATAAACTAATTATATAAAACTATTTTCAATGCACTACAATTAATTTGGTTATATGCCTTTACTTATTAATAAAACCTATTTAAAAAATACAAGGCATAAGCCATTTATTTTCCTTTTTAATGCAGGCAAAACCACACAGCAGTGAAATGGTTAATCTAGCCCCCCTCCCCCTCCCCACACTCACAGACACTCACAGACACAAACACACACACACACACACAGAGACGTAGGCTCAGAGAGAGACACATAAAATGACAATTTTCAAACCAAAATATCTAACTTCCTGTTGGTCGTAGCTAATTACGGTAAATTAGAAAGTTGTCCGGCTCGAAGAGTACAATATACATATCGAGTTTTGTTACTGTAGATAAAACTAACCCCCCCACTTTTGTCAAAAGCATTTAGAAAGTGACACACTTCCTGCTGCCAGTTGGTGGCGCTATAACTTTGACTCACAATAGTTACATCCATCTGAATGGCCTCTTACCACGAACACACTGCTGAAGTTTCATCAAGATCAGTTAATGTATGCAGAAGTTATAACACTTCGTGTTTCTCTTTTCTCGCCATAAATTAGTTTCCTCGCCACGGCCAAAGCGTTCGAGATATCAAAAATCCGTCCGCAATTTAGCATCTTCAAAGTGTTGACCTCAAGCTGACCGAGTTTGGCGGTAAACCGATGCAATCTCTAGGAGAAGTACTTCAAATTCCTGAGCAAGCGTTCTCCAAACAACCCATAATAGCCGACTTCCTGTTGGGCTGGCGTAAAACTTGACCGAGGGTAAGTTGTTCGGCCCGATGAGATCTAAATGTGTATTGAGTTTCAGATTAATTCATGCAAGCGTGTTTGATCTATGGACCAAGTTTTGGGGACCCCGTTCAAGGGGGCGCTGTTGAGCCCCCCTGCCACGCCCGGGTACCAGCTTCAGCCCGGGCCTGATGGCTGTGGGCGCTGACCTGTGTGCAAAGTTTCAAGAGTTTTCAAGCACGTTAAGGGCCCCAAAAGCCCCTGAAACATTGAACACCATTAAAATAATAGTCAAATTCCCCAACCCCCCCACACACAGAGACAGGGGGAGAAAATTCTCCTGAAAATCATATTCAAACCAAAATATCTGACTTTGTGTTGTTCGGAGCTAATGACTGTCAATTAGAAAGTTGTCCGGCTCGAGGAGACGAATATCCATACCGATTTTTGTTACTGTAGGTAAAACTAATACCCCATTTTTGACTAAAGGTGGCGCTACTGAGCCCCTCACCACGCCCGTTTCTGAAACTTTGCACATGTCTACTAGCTAATAAATGAGATGTGTCTGTCGAGTTTCCTGCAATTTCAAGCATGCTAAGAGTCTCAAAAGCATCAAAAAAGAATATTAAAGTTTGATGCGTTGCCATGGCAACATTATCTTAGATATTAAACAATCCTTTCACAGGTCTACATCTGGCGTGTTTTTACATTATACAGATGAAGTTTGAAGCAAATCGGGTTAAAATAAGAGGGTGATTTCAAAGCATTTTGAAAGTGACACACTTCCTGCTGCCAGTTGGTGGCGCTATAACTTTGACTCACAATAGTCACATCCATGTGATCGGCCTCTTACAGCGAACACACTGCTGAAGTTTCATCGAGATCAGTTAATGTATGAAGAAGTTATAACACACTTCCTGTTTCTTGTTTCTCGCCATAAATTCGTTTCCTCGCCACGGCCAAACCGTTCGAGATATCAAAAATCCCCTGGCAATTTTTCATCCTCAGTGTCTTGACTTCATGCTGACCGAGTTTCGTGCCGTGTGTTTGAATTCTCTAGGAGGAGTATTTCGAATTCCTGAGCATGGGTTTTCCAAACAACCCTAAATAGCCGACATCCTGTCGGGCTGGGGTAAAAAATCAGAGCATGAAGTATATATGAACCGATGAGATCTATAAGTGTACCGAGTTTCATATTATTCCATGCAAGCGTGTTTGATTTATGGACCAAGTTTTCGGACCGCGTTCCAGGGGGCGCTGTCGAGCCCCCCTGCCACGCCCGGGTACCAGCTTCAGCCCGGCCCTGATGGCCGCGGGTTCTGACCCGCGTGCAAAGTTTCAAGAGTTTTCGGGCATGTTAAGGGCCCCAAAAGTGCCCGAATAGTCGTAAGAAAAATAGAAAAAAAAAAAAAAAAAAAAAAAATATATATAAATATAGCTGCGAGCAGCGATTACGGGCCCAAGCCGGTGGCACCGCCACCCTGGTGCCTTTAGGGTTACTGTGCATGACGGGCAATAACTTAACCCCGCTTTGACTGTTGAGAAGATGTGTACTGTAGAGCTTGCATTGGTGTGGGCTCTGCAAAAGTGTGCATTGAGGGCACATATCATATGCGTGAGCAACCTTCTGAAACCTAAAATGAAAAATGAGACACCCTACGGTCTCATGGACTTAATGGACACATGAAATAAGTACACAAGATTGAAAGTTAAATCAAGTGTGCCAAGACAGAATATTACTTGCCTGATCTGATTAGAAAAAAGTTTGTGTGTGTGTGTGTGTGTGTGTGTGTGTGTGTGTGTGTGTGAAACGTGATTGAACAATGTAGACATAAAAACATACTCCGTCCTTTTGTTCATACAGGACATTATTAAACCTGCAAAGTGTTTACTTATATTTGTGTACAATCGCAATAAAACACAACATTGTGCTTTTGTCAAACTGTAAACTACAACTGTCACCCAACCAAAATCTCTTTTTTATTTTATACAGAAATAAATAGTCTATCATTCAGATGAGAATAAAGTTAGTTCAAATTTTAAGGAAAACTCTGAAATATAGCACATTCATTTAAAATTCATTCAGGTTCAATTACCAAACATACAAATCTTAATGTAATTTAAAGCAAACGATACATTTAAAATATATGGGTTGTATGCCTATTTTTTTTATATAAAAAGATATATATCCAAAAAGACAAGGCCTAAACTTTAACAAGGGTTAAACAATCACTGTAGCAGACACAATCATACACACACACACACAGACACAGACACACACACACAAGTCAAATCACTTACATTTTAGATGCAATATTGACTTTTTTCTGTTTCAGCAGTGAAACTAGTTAAACAAAGATCACAGCAGAACCATCGAGCATCTCACAGCAACGTGTTTTCTCATTACTGAATGATTCAGCATTTTGAACGAATCGGTTGACTCAAAGATTCAATGACCAATCCATAATCTGTCTCATTCATGAATGACTCAGCCGTTCGAACGAATCGTTCGAACAAATGAATCAATGACTCGCTCATTAAGACGGTCGCCTGGCGGCACCTAATGACGGTTTAGTGATATGTTAAAAAGTATCATTCTTTCAAACGATTGTTAATTAACTCATATTTGAAACATAAGCTATATATATATATATATATATATATATATATATACACACATATATATACACACATATATATACACAAAAATAAAATAAAAACACATTTGAAGCGTGTTTGCTTACTAAATTGTGAGCAGAACGAAAGTTGCAGCAAATATCAGCAACAGGAGTCAAATTTCATTAATCACGAGAGTGAAGAGCTGACTGGAAAAATTATGACGGAATATTTTGTGTAAAAGCGCCTATTTAAGCGAATCTGTCATTTACTCTTTTGTTGTTGTGTTTTCCCTGAAAACCGGAAGCAATCGGTCCCCGATATGGCGCTAATTTTAAAGTGACACTAAAAAGTATGCGGCTGCACTGGCATTCATAACGGTGCGCGTCCATGGCGACGAGCGAGCAAAACAGAGCGAACGTTTTTTCATTTCTACTTCCATAGAAATTCATTCGAGCGCACTGTGAGCGCCACCACTATAAATGTCCATGCGGACGTCCTTACTTTACTTTCACTTTTAACTTAGCGATTTAAAAGCCCCCGGTGTTACACGTCAAATAACCGGTGAGAAAATATTCTCGGAGTCACATAGGCTACCTAATATATTTAAATACAACAGGCCTACCTGATTTTGAACACAAGAGGGCAGTATAGCCCTATGTATTATTTGATATATTTATTTTTTTAACTGAATAGTGCATTCTGGCTGTTTTTAAACTTGTACATTATTCTTAAATTGAAAACAAGAATAAAATGGGTTTAGTTGTGATATTTGTATAATTTTATCTAGAAATAAATGGTGTATAATTAAATTTTTAGAAGATATGAGGCTTTTAGTGTTTATTTTTTTTACATGACTTTAATCCCTCGCCATAGCAAAACAATTAGAGATATTCAATAGATATTCACAATTATGCTTCTTTAATGTATTTTCATCATGTTGAAAAAATTTGGTGGGAATAAAATAAACCACTTAAGAGGAGTGGGTAAAAATGTAGAGGCTGGTTTTGCAAAACATTCACATTCAGACCAAAATAGCCCACTTCCTTTTGGGCTAGCTTAAAGTTGTTTGGCCCGATGAGATCTATATACCGAGTTTCATAATATTACATGCAAGTGTGTTTGATTTATGGACCAAATTTTCAGACCAAGTTTATGGACCAAGTTAATTTAATTAATAAACTAATTATATAAAACTATTTTCAATGCACTACAATTAATTAGGTTTTATTAATACTATTTTCAATGCACTACAATTAATTAGGTTTTATTAATAAGTAAAGGCATATAACCAATTTAAAAAATACAAGGCGTAAGCCATTTATTTTCCTTTTTAATGCAGGCAAAACCACACAGCAGTGAAATGGTTAATCTAGCCCCCCTCCCCCTCCCCACACTCACAGACACACACACACAGAGTCGTAGGCTCAGAGAGAGACACATAAAATGACAATTTTCAAACCAAAATATCTAACTTCCTGTTGGTCGTAGCTAATTACGGTAAATTAGAAAGTTGTCCGGCTCGAAGAGTACAATATACATATCGAGTTTTGTTACTGTAGATAAAACTAACCCCCCCACTTTTGTCAAAAGCATTTAGAAAGTGACACACTTCCTGCTGCCAGTTGGTGGCGCTATAACTTTGACTCACAATAGTTACATCCATCTGAATGGCCTCTTACCACGAACACACTGCTGAAGTTTCATCAAGATCAGTTAATGTATGCAGAAGTTATAACACTTCGTGTTTCTCTTTTCTCGCCATAAATTAGTTTCCTCGCCACGGCCAAAGCGTTCGAGATATCAAAAATCCGTCCGCAATTTAGCATCTTCAAAGTGTTGACCTCAAGCTGACCGAGTTTGGCGGTAAACCGATGCAATCTCTAGGAGAAGTACTTCAAATTCCTGAGCAAGCGTTCTCCAAACAACCCATAATAGCCGACTTCCTGTTGGGCTGGCGTAAAACTTGACCGAGGGTAAGTTGTTCGGCCCGATGAGATCTAAATGTGTATTGAGTTTCAGATTAATTCATGCAAGCGTGTTTGATCTATGGACCAAGTTTTGGGGACCCCGTTCAAGGGGGCGCTGTTGAGCCCCCCTGCCACGCCCGGGTACCAGCTTCAGCCCGGGCCTGATGGCTGTGGGCGCTGACCTGTGTGCAAAGTTTCAAGAGTTTTCAAGCACGTTAAGGGCCCCAAAAGCCCCTGAAACATTGAACACCATTAAAATAATAGTCAAATTCCCCAACCCCCCCACACACAGAGACAGGGGGAGAAAATTCTCCTGAAAATCATATTCAAACCAAAATATCTGACTTTGTGTTGTTCGGAGCTAATGACTGTCAATTAGAAAGTTGTCCGGCTCGAGGAGACGAATATCCATACCGATTTTTGTTACTGTAGGTAAAACTAATACCCCATTTTTGACTAAAGGTGGCGCTACTGAGCCCCTCACCACGCCCGTTTCTGAAACTTTGCACATGTCTACTAGCTAATAAATGAGATGTGTCTGTCGAGTTTCATGCAATTTCAAGCATGCTAAGAGTCTCAAAAGCATCAAACAAGAATATTAAAGTTTGATGCGTTGCCATGGCAACATTATCTTAGATATTAAATAATCCTTTCACAGGTCTACATCTGGCGTGTGTTTACATTATACATATGAAGTTTGAAGCAAATAGTGTAAAAATAAGATGGTGATTTCAAAGCATTTTGAAAGTGACACACTTCCTGCTGCCAGTTGGTGGCGCTATGACTTTGACTCACAATAGTCACATCCATGTGATCGGCCTCTTACAGCGAACACACTGCTGAAGTTTCATCAAGATCAGTTAATGTATGCTGAAGTTATAACACACTTCCTGTTTCACGTTTCTCGCCATAATTTCGTTTCCTCGCCACGGCCAAACCGTTCGAGATATCAAAAATCCCCTGGCAATTTGTCATCCTCAATGTATTGACTTCATGCTGACCGAGTTTTGTGCCATTTCTTTGAATTCTCTAGGAGAAGTACTTTAAATTCCATTGCATGCGTTTTACAAACAACCCTAAATAGCCGACTTCCTATTGGGCTGGGGTAAAAAGTAAGAGTATGAAGTATATATGAACCGATGAGATCTATATGTGTACCGAGTTTCATATTCTTACATGCAAGCGTGTTTGATTTATGGACCAAGATTTCGGACCCCGTTCCAGGGGGCGCTGTCGAGCCCCCCTGCCACGCCCGGGTATCATCTTCAGCCCGACCCTGATGGCCGCGGGTTCTGACCCGCGTGCAAAGTTTCAAGAGTTTTCGGGCACGTTAAGGGCCCCAAAAGTGCCCGAATAGTCGTAAGAAAAATAGAAAAAAAAAATAAAATAATAATAATCCTAAGGAAAACAATAGGGCTCTTCGCCCTTTCAGGGCTTGGGCCCTAATAATAATCCTAAGGAAAACAATAGGGCTCTTCGCCCTTTCAGGGCTTGGGCCCTAATTAAAGAGTTTTGCTGTTCCAGTACCACGGGTAAGCTCCATTTACTAACTTTATGATCCCATGTCTAAACTGTACGGTAAACAAGCTGATGTTTAGACTCCATTATAAAACACGTGAAAAGATGTCTAATATAAAAACAGCTATAGGGATATTGGTACAATTTGCTGAGAAAACTATTTGATTGAACACACACACAATTGAGGTTTTGTGTTGCAATCAATAACATTGTCGTTGTGCTAATAATACTTTCATCATCTGATCCGTCTGGCAGTGTGCTAAAATTGGTTTCATCATCAGAAGTTTCGCAGTCAGACATGTTGTCAGCGAGTCGCGCGATCAACAGCTGATCGGAACGTGCGCACTGTTGACGTTGACAGCAGCGCAGATTGATAGAAAATAGTGCCGATTAAAACTGAGGTATGAATTTTGACCGGCGTGTTTTTTGTGTGGTAAATTAATCAAGCTTTGAAACGCAAATAATTTTTTCACGTAAAAACGCACAGTTTTGTGGCCCCGGAAAATAACCGGGAGTACTTTATTGAAAAACTTCCAGCGGCCAGAACTCTGACCAGGGAGGTGACAACAGAGTGGGTCAGTGTGTATGCACTATAGTGCTGGTAAGGATTGCATACAACTTCATGTCTTAAATGGGCGAACTAACCCTTTAAAAAATGACTTCTTTAAAAGCAAATATCTCCCTATGCTTTGAACTTTGAGCGTTGTAAGTTTGCAGATGTTGTTTATGCTCAAACAGCAATATTACACACTAACTACAGTTAAAAAAAGTCAAATCATAACCAACCACCCCTTTAAAACGAGGGGTCACCGTACTTTTTCTTTTGTATGTCCAAAATTGTCGAATCTTCTTCCTCTATCCTTAAAACTAGTATCCAGAGTCTAATTTTAAATCCAGGTTAAAAAAACCTACCTCTTCTCACAGGCTTACGATGGTTAGATTTTCTGATGGTGTTTTTGATGTAAACTCCTTTTGTCATTTGTTTTGCTGTCTTTCCTGTTTTTAGATTTGTATCCTGCATGTTGTACAGCACAATGGCCAACTACTGTTGCTTTTATTGTTCTATATAAATAAAAGTTGATTTGATTTATTGATTAGCTGCCCAACATTTTTCACTCAACACTGTTCCAATAATTTCCATTCATTCCATTTCCTCATTTTTATTCATGCTTGGGATCATTGTCCTGTTAAATGATCCAGTTTAGACCAAGCTTTAGCTGTCGGACAGATAGCCTGACATTTGACTCTACTCGACTTGACTATTTACAGAGCACTTTCAACACCACAAGTGGAACCAAAGTGCTGTACAGAAAAAGAGAAAAGCTTAAAATGACCATCATCGGCATCGGCCGATATGAATATTTCTGCCGATGAGTCTTGCCGATAAGGTGGCGTGTTTCCCATGCGCACGTGACGACCGTGAACGAAGCATGAGCGCGAGCAACTTAAACTTCCAACTAGGGGTGTGCGTCTCACGGTTTTTGATCGTGGACGATTAAAAAGTCTCCACGATCTGCTTTAGAAGAAAAATCATAGTATCGTGCATTCTATCAGTTCAATTCTGGCGCCTTTATCTCAACATACTGTACAACGCGACATACATCACATGTAAACGCAGAGGTAGAGTTACACTCACGGGACACCGCAATTCACAAAAGTTCATTATTTGCATGTGCGTCAAAGTCTTGCTAGTTAAACATGTCATTCACGTGCTGATGCGCTGTTCTAACATCCGCTTTTCTGATCGCGTTACACCCGACGCTCACAGGAACTAAAAGCCTGTCACAGCGCCTGCATACTGGACTAATCTTTCGAGTCTTATTGCGCTGATGCTGTCAAATACACACACGGTTTACATAAACAAAGTTGGTTATGTCTAAAGTGAAAGCAAACAGAGAAAATCTGCTTGTCAAATGCATGTGTATAAAGGCCTGTTCACACCGGGACGAATTCCGCGCGCGATATTCGCCGCCGTTTAACGCCTCGTGACTAAAAAAAGGGCGCCAATGTAAGTGTGCACACCGACACGATTTGTTTTTTAATCGTTTTTTTTTGTTTGACGCGCCGCATCAAAAACTATCTGACCAATGAGATTGGCGCTTTTGCTCACGTGTCTGGAGCTTCTGAAGTTACAGTAAAACACAACTTGGGGGCGCTCAAGCACAAAACGGTCTTGCCGAGCACACAAACGTAACGGCGAAGAAGATATACGCCAAGTAGCGTCTACACTGCCGGGAAGAAATAAGACGAGGAAGATGCGAGGCAAGATGAATGTAGAGCTGCTGGTCTCGTTGGTGTCGGAACATAAAGAACTATATGACAAACGCGACAGCGACTACAAAAATCTTGATAAAAGAGAACTGTTATGGAGTGGTATTGCAGAGCAAATGGGCGCCATCTAATGTCAGGGAATGAATTGGCATGTCCACTCGGCTCATCGTCAGCGAAAATCGCTTGGGTGTGAACACAAAAAACGCGTTGAAAAACACTGCCGAATAACGCGCGCCGATATTCGTCCCGGTGTGTACGAGCCTTAAGAGCGCTTAAAGAGACCGTATCTATAATATGCTGCCGCTTGTACTTAAAGAGATACTGCACCCAGAAATAAAAATGCTGTCATGATTTACTCTCTAATGTTGTTCCAAACCTGTATTCATTTCTTTCTTGTGCTTAAATATACTATGGAAGTCACTGGAGTACAGCAACTGTTTGGTTAGCCACATTCTTCCAAATAACTTTTATTTTCAACAGAAGAAAGAAACTTGAGAGAGTAAATGATGACAATTAAAATTTTTGGGAGAACTATCCTTTTAAATGTTAATAAAACAACAAAACACAGAGTAAATCACTCAGTGCTCTTGACTTATGAACTTTAATAGAAGCTTTAATAAGCTTTTTTTGCACTTAAAAAAAAAACAAATACATCGGTATCTCGGTATATCGGCATATCGAATATCGGCCAAAATCCAATATCGTGCATCCCTAACTGGAGTAATATGTTCTGGTCAAGTAGGCCTGACTCACACCCAGATACAATACATTACAGTAATACAAATGGGATGACACAAAGGCATGAACAAAAACAGGAAAAAAAAAGAAGCGTGAAGTCCGCACACTGAAAATAGCTGCTCCAAATTAATTTATTAATAGCACAACGTTTTTCGACCATCAGTTCTTCATCAGGCACAAAGGCATGAACAACCTTCTCCATATCTTAAAACGAGAGGATAGACTTCAATTTAGATATTGATCTTAGATGGAAAAAAGCATTGATTTGCCGGTCAAATTTAAGCTCGGAGTCAAAAATAACACCAAGGTCACTCACCCAAGACAGATTCTTCGCCGGAAACAATCCCAGGCTGTCATCCTCTACACATCCCTTATTACCAAATAAAATCATCTCTGTCTTATCCTCATTCAACCGGAGAAAGTTATTCGCCAACCAGCACTTAACCTCAGTCAAACATACATGCAGAGACTGAATGGCACATTTATGCCCATGTTTCAGTGGTTTCAAATTTCTCAAAAAAGAACCTAGGAGCATATAAAGGGAAAATAAAAATTGGTCCCATGATAGAACCCTGAGGAATCTCCCACACACGAGGGGCAACAGTAGAAGAACAATTCCCTAAACTGACTGAAAAAGTCCTATCTTTCAAATAGGAAGACAGTGACTGCGTTTACATGGACACTTTTAATCGGATGTACGGCTCAATCGGACTAAAAAACCTTCATGTAAACACCTTAATCGATCCGATTGAGCTCGATCCGATTGAAATTTCGATCGGATTGAAAGGGGTGGTTTACTCCTTTTGTAATCCGATCGAGAGAACATGTAAACACTTGATCGGATTGAAAACCGAAACTAAAAGGACTGCGCATGTGCAATGACGTTGAAATAGCGTAATGACGTATGACGCACGGAACGAGTTGTTCTTCCTGTTGGATAAAGTGAATATAAATGAGTGTTTCGTTATTAAAAAATTCTCATTTCACTCAGCGTCTGTGAAGTGAAGCAGGACAACGTCCCACCAGTGCTTGTTTAATCCATGGACAACTGGTTTTGGGCGCAGGGTTTTACTGCGTGATCAATAAGCAGCACGGCAAAACGGTTCATGCTCATCGTCTCCAAATCATGACCAGAGACGGATAAATATTAAGTCTGCTGTTTAAAAAAAATAAAGAACCAATAGAGGAGAATTAGTTATGCGCGAAGTGCGGCATATTCGTGCAGTGCGCGCATGTCAAAAAATCAATTCCGATTTGAATCTTGTGACATAAGATTCAACCCGATTACTTTATTTATCGTTCATGTAAACACCGTGTTCGGATTCATCAATCGGATTGATTTCATTCTGATTGAACCATGTAAACGCAGCTACTGTTTCCTCTAGGATTTTTTCCAGCCGTGGTGGCAGGCCCATTTCGCCAGGGGGAGGGGGCGTGGCCCATGAGTGATATTCCCATTGGCCACGCCCCCTTATCCCAGGTGTTTAAACCTCCCCTAAGCATTATAACATACAAGGCGCCAATAAGAGCGGCAAATCGATTAGGCGCATCGCGTGCGCAGAATGATGCACTTAAAGCAATGCAAACTTTCTTTTAAAAGTTTTAAATTTCAGTTAACTAACAGTGCGCATGAAGAACAATTCATAGTGCTCTCTACTCTAGTGCTGTAGTAACAGACACCCGGGAGAAAGGAATATGATTTAGAAAGCGCTATAAACTCCAGCAAGATAAAGTAATTTTATGCAAACTATAGACCTTTATCTACAAATAAAGTATAATAATGGGAACATTGATCTTGAAGAGAGTGTCGTCGTGTTACTGTCGTACCCGAACGCGACGTGCTGTTTGAATGCTGAATGGAGAATGACTTAGGAGAGATGAGTGTCCATTAACTTTAACTTAAATATACATTTTTACCTCACATTATGCTATTGAATGACTTTAGAAGTCTTGGAATATAGTGCGAAAACTTTATGGTGCCTTTAATGGGGCTTAACAATAACATACAATATCAGACCGAGAAGCTGCAGCCGTGGCGGGATGATTTTAGGTGTGGCGGCGCGCCACGGCAGAATGAATGTAGCGGAAACACTGGGACGAGAACTATTTAGGGCTAATTTATCTTTTGGACTCTAGAATAATTTGGTTTATGGTCGACTCACTTTGGTCTAGTCTGTTCAAAGGACATTGTTCCAGGAATCTTGTGGTTTGTTCAGATGCACCCGTGCAAACCAAAGCTGTGCTGTCAAGTTCTTTTCAGAGAGAAGAGGCTTTCTCCCTTCCAAAGAAGCCATACTTGTTCAGTCTTTTTCTAATTGTACTGTCATGAACGTTAACATGCTAACTGAGGCCTGTACAGTCTGAGGGGTAGTTCAAGAACTGAGGTGTAGACCGCACTGGAAGATCTGACCTTGGGGTGAATTTACTGGGCCGTTCACTCCTTGGAAGAATGGCAACTGTCTTGAATGTTTTCCACTTGTGATTAATCTTCCTCAGTGTAGAATGATACACAAACACCAGAATAATTTATTACACAGGAATAAACACCAACCTCTTTGTTCTTCCATCTCTCATGTTCTCACTGTCCTTCAATAAACTCTGTGTTTGCTGATTTCAGCTCTTCCTGATGGTTTGATGCTCGTCTTCACTTGATGGGAATATTCCAGGATTTATTGGTGAATTGCAGTCGGGGGAGCTTCACTGAACGAGCATATGATCTGCTAAAATCAAGAATAAATCACAGAGTATAAAAAAAGTATTTAAATATTTATGTTCATCTATCCATCTAGTAAAGTAACTTAAGTGTTTTATAATTTTTATTTCTAAGAATATAATCCACATACTTTATTCCTACATTTATCTCACCTCTCATTAACAAAGGCAAATGTTATAAACAGAAAAGAGGGTCCAACAATTAACAAATGCCAAATATAAATGTATGAAAAAAAAAAAAAAAAAAAAAAAAAAGAGTGAACAAACTTGTTGAATAAATGTGTAAATTTAAAAGAAAAGAAAAAAAACGCACATACCGAATTTAACTTAACTTGTTTTAGTTAGTTGTTTTAGTCTTATTTGAGACATGGTTTATTACAGATTAATTAAATAAAGGCTGTTATGAAACGTACCTATATCTAGTAGATGTCACAATAGCTAAACATGCCGTTTGCTTAAAGCCCAATTTATTCTTCTACGTCGAACTCACGCAGTAGCTACGTCGTAGGCTGTGTGTAGCGCGTACCCTTCGGCGTACCCTGACGTGCACCTCTCCAAAAATGTAACAACGTGTCAATTCTACGCGTACCACAAGCGCTGTGATTGGTCAGCTAGAACCGCTCCCTCGGGTTTCACTTGCTCCCTCTGTATGTGTAATTGCGCGTCAACGCGGACAACGACGCAGAAGTATAAATGAAAACCAACGCGTAGTCTATAGCGTAGAGGCTCCGACGCAGAAGTATAAATCAGCCTTAAGTCTGTTAATAAGGACAGTGTACGAGACGTCACCCGTAGGTTTCTGAAGAGCATTTTTGAAGCCTAAAGTGTCGCCATCTTGGCAGCGTATCACCGGTTGTCACTCCCGGGTTAAACTGAAAATGGGCAAAGAGGCGGGACGTGGGTGGAGATGAGGTGACTGGCTGCTGAACCCCATAGATATCCATAATAAAGGCTAGATGTCTCGTCGGCGCTGCTGGCCAATGGAGGTCGACGTCCACACCTGGCGGCCATCTTATCACAGGCAGCTCGTAACATTGTGTTTTAATGGTGCATGTACTTTTTAAATAACCATAACTTGCTAAATTTTTTACCGATTTTCAAACGGTTTGGTTTGTTATAAACGTCAGAGATGTAGTTATGACACTGCATACTTATGAATAATAAGTGTATCAATAAATAATCATCCAGAATGATAGTCGCTCGCTCTAGATTCCGGGAGATTTGAACTAATTTGCGGTCATCAGGGAGCCGCTATCAATCTGCGGGAGACTCCAGGAACTTCCGGGAGACTTGGGATGTCTGATATTTACACAACTAACTCATCAAATCTGCCTCCTTTTCAAACAGTAACATATTTTCCGCTGTCGCAAACCTCAACTGTGCGCATGCGTCGGTGGAACCAGACGATAGGCTTAAATGTTTTCCTGCTTGACTGTTAAAAGCAGACGATTGGCTTTCCAGCGGGAGGGGCGGGGCATGTGCATACAACCACCATCTTTGGCGTTACGGGTTTTCCCTATATAGTTGTATTAAGGATTGGGGAAGTGGCATGTCTCTATATAAATAGTCTCTGGCTTTATTCAGTCCATTTTAAATTCTGATTTTTGCCGCCTCTCAAATTAGATAGATATAACCATAGATATAACCAGATATAACCTGAGAAGTTCAAGTGGCGCTAGAAATCCTCGCTCATTCAAGGATGTGCATGTATTGCATGAATGGAGAGAAGTACCATTCATCTGATGGTACTTTTTATTTAACACTAAAAAGTTAAATAAGCATATAGTCTATCTGTTCCGTGAGAGCAATGGTACCGCAGAAGGTGTAGCCTCTATAGACGTTTTAAAATCTAAAAACTCCAAAAAGCAAAGAAATTGTCAGACATCCATGAGTGCATGTTCACAGAGGGAAAGACTGGAAAAACAGCGCTGGTTTTTCTCTCGATACTCAACAGAATCCAACGGCGTGGGGGAAGGTATAATGCGTGTATTAAATTGTATGAAATAATCCCCCAAAAAGCACAAACACGGCAGAGATGCCAAGTTCAGCGGCTGGAATTAGACAGCAGACAAACGGCTAGTAGTGACAGTAGCGGGAATCCACCTGTCACTCAAATGGCCACGCCCTTAATTATGCACAACTTCAAGGCTTAATATAATTTAAATGGATGAGTTAGAAAAGAATTCACCCCCCTCACAGTTAGGGCTGTGCGACATGACGATAAATATCGTATGGA
The DNA here is from genome assembly GCA_029959095.1 of Rhinichthys osculus. Lineage (NCBI taxonomy): Eukaryota > Metazoa > Chordata > Actinopteri > Cypriniformes > Leuciscidae > Rhinichthys > Rhinichthys osculus. Next base: position 1,935,213 of record JARWKJ010000020.1, on the reverse strand, counting down.
CGATATAAAAAGTCTATCGTTTCACATTATGCTCTATCGTTTATATCGTGGCAATCTTACACGCCAACCATGGGGATGCAGGCAGAAACGTGAATAACATGGCGGGGAGACAGAACCGGGTGGCTCCGAGCAGGAGAAGGACCATCCAAGACAAACCGAGGAGCTTGTACCTAAACGAGGGGCTGCCTCTGTAGCATGAGCATGGTTTGGTTAACTTTCTTTGGCTGACTATTTTATTTTGATAATGAACATGCTGCGATGTCAAGTTAGCAATGCTAGAACGTGTGTGCGCGTGAGGCGTCGGCACGATCACGGGAATTTTTGTCCTTGTGAGGAACCCGTCACTCCGTAATTTATGCAAGAAACTATTCAAAACTGTAAAGCTTTTGTAAAATACAGAAAAGCAGCACAATGCCATTTTCTGCCATCTCGGTTTCCTTTCCGTGAACTTTGGACCCCGTCGCATGAACCGAGGTCAGCAAAAAAAATTATTTCGTTTTGTTAAGCTGTAATTATTCAAATGAAATAACCTATATTAGTTTTATATAATTTGTTTTATTCTGTTTCCTCTGTTCACACAAGCGTTTTAAGTCAAGTCAAGTCAACTTTATTTATAGCGCTTTTTACAATACAGATTGTTTCAAAGCAGCTTTACAGAGATAACGGGTAAATAATGTTGTAATAAAAAAGTCACATCAAAAGTGCGTGATTTGACATTCTACACTATGCTACAATTTTTGCTGGTTTTAAAAAAACTAAAAGTTGCATATTACCTGTTATTCATATTCACTGAAATGTAGGCCTAATTGTTTGGTGACATACAGCATATCCTCGGGAAAACTAACGCTAGCGCATTGCAACTCACCTATGATGATTGACAGCTGAGCGCGGGCATTTCAGTCACGTTGGATAGGCTATGCGTCAATATCACATTTGCACAGTCTGTACTATTTGAATTCGTGATTGGTTGACTGCCAAATTAAAATATTTAACAGAACGATAAAATAACGTTAATAACCGGTTAATGGCCATTTCAAATAAGTGTGTCTGTTCAGAACGATTACATTTGATTTTGTTTCCGTTTCTGGTTATGTTCCTGTCAAAATTTCATTAATTTGTTTTCGTTCATTGAACAGGTTTGGAGGCCTGATTGCTGCTACATTTTAAACATGAACGTACAATGTTTACATTTTATATATGAATATTTTATGTTGGGCCTGTAATAATTTGTTTTTTAAAACATTCATATTTTATATTTCTACATTCTTAAACATTTGCCCAGAAGTTCTAAATAAAGGGAGAAAAATAATCACATATGAATGAGTACATTTGAGTATATATGTATTTTCCAGGTGAAAGGAGTCAAAACATCAATCAAAAACTTTCAAAACACAAATATCAACAATCGGAAATAAAATAGGCCTAATCAAATTAGAATCATCAATACAAATATGCATCTGGTTTTAACTGAACTGTGAGAAAAATCATGTCTCTGGAACCATACAGAGAGGTGATCTAGCCTATAGGCTAATGATAATAAATGTGTCTGAAAAAATAACCAGGCATTTTAATTGTTTATTAATAAACTGGTGTTTTCTAAATCAGTGTCGGCTGCAAACATATCTCCATCTCCGCTGTAAAGCCTTTAGAAATGCAGAGAAATGCACCTTTCATACGGATTACATAATCAGACGGTATTTGCTTTCGATTGGAATTTGTTGGTTTAAAAGTGGACATTTCGAGCATTATAGGAAGGCTATATTTTGTTTCAGTTCAGTAACCTAACCTTGTGTTTGTGTTATATTTCTATATTTCTATTTTATATTTCAATTAAGTCTTTTTTGCTTATTCTTTTATACCGAGCTTTTTCCTCCCCCCCAAAAAATGGACTTTAAAGACACAAGGGATGCACCAATATGAAAATTGACCGATACTTCTTTATTCTGATAAATCTAAATTCAAATTTTGATATACTTTGATAGCCTGAATAAAAAAACAAAAGGCTTGCCATTAAAAGCCATGTCCCAACATAAATCAAACATACAATACAGTAGTCTTGAACCATGTAAGATTCCTTGATTTTACACTCCTATGGCCAACTTTCTTTATTAAAAAAAATCTTTGTTAATCAACTCAATGGTTGCTGAAGAATGCAACTAACCCCAAAGAATTTACAACTTTTTATTACAAAAGTGTATGATATGACGGTCCCAATCATAGCTTTTAATGTTTTGCATTGCTGTTTGATCACGAACGCTAAAGCTGAAGAGAACGAGCAGCGGGAAACTGAAGAACTTTTCTAGCGTGTTGTTTAACTCAACGAAACGTACACTATGTGAGATTAATCAGATATTTATATTACATAAACTTAATATTACGATATCTGCACAAAATGAAGTGAATGCACAAGCGAACTTGACTGTGTAACCCAGTTCTGGACGCGCTATTCCCACAACAACACGCTGAAACGGCAACTAAACCCAGAGAATTCGCAACGTTTTATTACAATAGTGTTCTCATTATAATGGCATGTATATGACAGTCCCAATTATAGTTATAAATGTGCATTACTGTTTGGAGCTAAAGTTGATCACCGGTACAATGAAGCACTTCTGCATTGTTCATTAACTCCAAACGCATCCTATATTAAATTAATCAGATATATATACACAAAATAAACATACTACTTACAATGGCACAAAATTCTGCGAATGCTCTAGCAAACTTGACTGTGCTTGTCGTGAAGAATTCACAACATTCTTTCGCAGGCATGCTCTTATTATGTTATATGTGACAGATTTGTGATGCACGTTGCACGTAACTATCTTCCTTTTCGAAGTGATTCCAATCATTCAGAACCATCACGGCGAACAGCGCGCATCTCTCAACTGAACTGAAGTAAATAATCTATTATAGGCTTTGATATATCAGCCTAATTTTCTTATCGAATCGATAACTATAACATCAAAAAAGACCATTTATCGGCCGATATCAATATGTGGTTGATAAACGCACGCACGATATTTGTTTATTCAGCGCCGGCTTTGGAATGAACGATGTCCACAGACAAGGTAGAGTATGTTGCATGATTTTATGAAAGTATGAAGTATCGCGACATTAGAAACGCAGAAAAACAAAATAATGACATTGCTTGCTATTTTTTTTTTTTTAGATTGTGTGAAACAGTAAATTTGAAACGGTCTAGCAATAGCAAGATAGGTTTACAAGGATGAAAAATAATAACTCATAGCAAACAGTTTTAGCATGTAATAGCCATTTGCATTGTCTGTATATTCCATTTATATGTACCTACTTGCCGACTCCCGAGTACGCTCCACCCAGGTTATTGTAACGCTTGCCGTAAAGCAAGTCAAATTTGTAGTTTCTTATGTCTCATTAGAACTACAGATCCGGCCCTACCCGATCTGGCAAACTTGCATAGTGCGGTTATAGCCGATAGAGGGCCGCAAAGCGAATCCAGACCCTGTTACGACTTAATAATAAACCACTGATACGATTTTGAAAACATTATTTTAAGGTAAAAAATAATCTTTAGTGTTGCTTTCTATAAAGCCTGACAAAGCTAAGTGTTAATTTTCGGATGGAATAATTCACATATTGAAGTGTAGCAATAAATAATAATAATAATGCCAGACTTTGAGGCAAGTAAAGGGTGCACCACTTATTTTATGCTGTTTATATAGCAGAATATATGATGGTCATGTAACCTTTATTTAGCGCTTTTGACAATACAGATTTTTTTTTGTTTCAACGCAGCTTTACAGTGATACTGTGTTAAGCACATGGATTCAAACATTTTGACAAGCAAAAGCAAAGCTTTCATGTAAAAGTGTAACGTTAGCTTTATTTTTATCGATCATGTGTTTCTCTTAAAACAGACACGGAAATTGATGAAAAATTGCGCTGCGGATAAATCAGCATGATCAAAAACTTGCGCGGTCATATTTTTATATGACCTTAAAATAACTAGTCAATAATATGAATAAAGGGAGGAATTTGATTACACTATTTCAGATAGCCCGACTGGATAACACAATAGCCCCGGGACGTCGGGCTAGCGATTTAGCGAGCCCTGCTAACATTGATTCGTTTTATGTACATTTACTCACCTGTCTAATAAAGTATATGCAAGAGCGGCGATATTAATCGTCGTTTTAGTTCTCCTTTAATCCCAAAGTCTGCTTGCCATGGTCCATATTTGAACGAAACAACAACAACAGCGTGAGCGTGCGGCTAGACGTAACGCAGTCCACGCCTGTCGCCATGGTTACTTTGGCAGTACAAGCAGAATCCAGGGATAACGTGGATATTACGTCATTGACAGGCGAAGTGACGGGCACTATTTAAAATTGTGATTTTTTCTGAATTCACAAATTCTTGGAAACATTTAGGATAATATAAATACACGTTTGAAAGAAATGTATAACACGCCGTGTAAGTGGTTTTTGGAAATTATGATACAAAAACCGAGGTGAAAACATGATCTATTGACGTAATAAGAGGCATGAAATAAAGAGGCTTTTCAGCTGCTAATGAGCCATACTCATCAGAATCAATATTAAAACAAGCCATTCAGGATCAGCAACATTTATTATAAGTATTTTCTGGTATAAACAGATTGTTTGAGTCAGAATTGCTGAAAGCATAAACGTGCAATTACTATAATTTCTCAAATGATACAGAAAAATAGCAGTAAAGATAAACACTAATGACACCCATTAACCAATGTAATTTGTCCATATGAATCTTAATAGTGTTCCATTTCCTAATAACTGCATTCATAAAGTAGATTGCCAACATCTTACCATTTTGTATGAAGATAAACAGGCAAATCATAAAACCGTCTTTAAAAATAATTGTTTTAGTTAGCAGATACACAAATAGCGCCGCCGAAGAGGAACCCAATGAAAACCAGTCAGAAAAGCCCCCGTAAATGTTGCTTTAACAAACGGTCTTACCACAAAATGTCGTGACCTGCTCACCTCAGAAAACACTTCACACTCCTGTGTTCAGTTCACGCTTCACACACTGACTGAAGGAGCGCGCGAAATTATGACGTCATCACCGCAAGGCGAGAGCAAAGGTAATTATCAAAAACGCGATTATTTAAAGCGGCAGTATCAGTTAACATCTATAGTAAAAAAAAAAACATATGACATTTTAAATTTAATTTTGAAAACGTGCCTTTTCATCTCTGTAAATACATAAATGTAGATTTTTTTAAAACCCCCTCCTTTGTTTATTATATTCAGAAACAAATTAAAATACTTCTCAGATGCCCTCTCTTAAGTTTGTATTATCTGTTAGTATTGCATAACCCGTTAAAGTTTCCTTATTATAAAAAAAAAATATTCTTTTGTTGAGCCTTCCATGCCTGTATTTTCTTTGTATATTAATAGTAATAATATAATAATTTTGTTGTACTCAGATTTTGTATTTAATAAAAAATAAATAAAAATAAAACATGTAAACCAAAAAAAAAAAAAAGGGTAAAGTAGCTACTAATGAAGACAGTCTTATTACCTCTGTCATGTGTGGGGTGAAATAACCATTTTTCAAGAAATTTAAAACACGGAAAGCCCCAAACACAATAATATTTCATGGCTTTTAGAAGTAACTACAATTATGAGATGATTTATTCTTGGTGTAATAAGAATCAGCAGTCATTAAAAAGAGACAATGATTGTTTTTGATAAAATGATTTATTGGCTACTTGAAGCAAAAGAAAAATTGAAAACGAATTAGATTAATTTCTCTCTTTATTGTATTATATAGCAAAGCATCTCAAGAGAATAAAAGTGAAGAAAGCCAGTGCATGACAGTATATCTTACATATGTGTTTTCTAAACACATATGTAAGTGGAATAATAATTAGTTCCCTAGCCCTACTTTTTTATAAAAGTGACATGTGATCCATGCAGTATAAGGTAACTGACCATGAAATGAAATTCATAATAAAGCATAATGATATAATTTAAATCATGAAGCAAATAGATATATAAGAAAACAACTTTTATATATTGTCCATCTTTGAGATCATTTAAAAATTTCTGGTCTTGAAAATGAACTTCAGTCACTGTGACAAATTTGGATGATGTTTCTTTGTCCTGTGGTTAGGGCAGATTTTGGGGCTGTTTACATGACACCGTTTTCAAGTTTAAAACTTTTTAGGCGTTTTGGCTACACATTTGATGAGGACGCAGCTTCACACCTGAAAGTGCTGGATCTGAAGATGAACTACTTACTGTGATTGTTTTTTGTATGACTGTGTAGAGAAAATGATTGGCTGAAGCTCTTCCCACATGCAGTGCAGTGATACGGTTTCTCTCCAGTGTGGATCCTCTGGTGTTGTTTCAGATGTCCTGACTGGTTGAATCTCTTGTCGCAGTGTGAACACTTGTAAGGTTTCTCTCCAGTGTGAATCCTCTGGTGCCGTTTCAAATCTGCAGTTGTAATAAAACTCTTCCCACATTCAAAGCACACATGTATTTTTTCACCAGTATGTATTCTCTGATGAACCTTTAAATTTTGCAGATCATAAAAACTCTTTTCACACAAAGAACATGAATGTGGTTTCTCCTTTGAATGATATTTCAGGTGTCTCTTCAGGCCTGAAGCACTCACAAATGTTTTGCCACATTGATCACATTCATACAGTTTCTCTCCAGTGTGGATGATCATGTGTGTCTTAAGGGTTCCTTTTTCTACAAAACTCTTCCCACACTGATCACATGTAAACGGTTTCTCTCCAGTGTGGATCCTCAAGTGAACCTTGAAATTTTTTTGGTGTGTGAATCTTTTCCCGCACTGATCACATGTGAACGGTTTCTCCCCTGTGTGGATCCTCATGTGAATTTTGAGACTCTTTTGGTGTGTGAAACTCTTCCCACACTGAACACATATGAACGGTTTCACTCCAGTGTGGATCCTGATGTGAACCTCAAGACTTTGTTTGTATTTAAAACTCTTTCCACACAAAGAACATGAATGTGGTTTCTCCTGTGAATGAACTAACATGTGGCTCGATAGGCCTGTAGACCTCGAAAATATTCTGCCACATTGATCACATTCGTATGGTTTCTCTCCAGTGTGGATTTTCATGTGTTCCTTAAGGTGCACTTGTTGTGTAAAACTCTTCCCACACTGATCACATGTGAACGGTTTCTCTCCAGTGTGGATCCTCGTGTGAATTTTGAGACTCTTTTTGAATGTGAAACTTTTTCCACACTGATGGCAGGTAAAACATTTATTTTCTCGTCTTTTCAGTAAATAAAAACTCTCAGTCTGTGGGCAAGTTTTTTCTTCTGTTTTGACATGATATTTCTCCTCCTCTTCACTCTCCTCATTCTTCAGCATCACAACTGAAATGAAAGCAAAAAAGTTACATTTTAGGGTCATGTAGCATGTTCTTAACTACACTGAACAAAATTATAAACGTAACACTTTTGTTTTTACCCCCATTTTTCATGAGCTGAACTCAAAGGTCTAATGGTGCGTTCACACCGGACGCGAATAGCACGTCAGGCGCGAGTGATTTCAATGTTAAGTCAATGCAAAGATGCGTTACGCGTGTAAAAATTCCTGCGGCGCGAATGAGGCGTAGAGCGCGGCGCGGTAGACGCGAATATGCCTCATTCGCGCGTCAAGTTCACACGAATGGCGCGAATTGAGCGTCTGGCGCGTTATGCGCGAATGTTTTATGTAGTGCTTTTTGTGCATTCTCGCATTTGACGCGAATTCGCGTCTGCCGCCCGAGTTGAAAAATCTGAACTTCTGCGTCAATTCGCGCCGCGTTAACCAATCAGGAGCCTGCTTGCTGCTGTCACGTGGTGATGTGACAATTTATAATGTTATTTTATGTTTGGCTTCAATAAATTATTTTGTAATATGACAAAAATGCTTGGTGTGCAAAGCAAATCTTTCACATAAAAACTCGATTTCAATATATGAGAGATACTCATTTTGTATTGAATGCTATTTATTCCATATCTATTCTAGATTATATGAAACATTATTATTCTAATGTAAAGACAACATACACAATTTAGTGTATAAAAACTTTTTAAAAAAATCACAGGACAGGTTTCACTTTTGGAGGCTCCATTTATTATCAAAACAAAAATAAATGACAGATTAGGTGTGTGCGGGCGAGGGTGAACCTCGCGCCGGGCTCGACAGGCATAGACCACTCGAGGCCGAGGCCTTATACGGCCTACGCTGTCCTCGTCAGCGTCCTCACCGTTAGGTCCACCAAACCTAGCTCCTGGAGCAAACTGTGAAACTCCTGAAACCCTCCGGAGGGTCTGGTGGACCCGAGTACAGCGACGATGTCCCCTACGCAGCTGTTTCTGCTCTCCAGAGCATATACGAGCGGTGACTCTCTCGAATAATGCTAATGCTAATGCTCGATAAACATCTAAAAAGATGGCCGCCAACGGGTTTCGAAACTTTCGCCTCCGGATTTCGCATCAGACGCGTGAATTAACACAAAGTGGTCAAGCGTCAAACTAGACGCGGTAGACGCGAATTTGACGCGCTATTCGCGTCCGGTGTGAATGCACAGTAAGACTTTTTCTATGTACACAAAAGCCCTATTTCTCTCAAATATTGTTCAAAAGTCTGTGTTAGTGAACACTTCTCCTTTGCCGAGATAATCCATCCACCTCATAGGTGTGGCATATCAAGATACTGATTAGACGCCATGATAATTCCACAGGTGTGCCTTAGGCTGTCCACAATAAAAGAAAACCAGTCAGTATCTGGTGTGACCACTATTTGCCTCACGCAGTGCAACACATCTCCTTCGCATAGAGTTGATCAGGTTGTTGATTGTGGCCTGTGGGATGTTGGTCCACTCCTCTTCAATGGCTGTGCGGAGCTGCTGGATATTGGCAGGACCTGGAACACACTGTCGTATACGCCGATCCAGGGGCCTCATTTATAACCGTTGCGTACGCACAAAACAGGGCCTGAAAGAGGCGTACGCCACTTCCGACGCTTAAGTTGTGATTTATAAAAACAAACTTGACGGAAAAATGTGCGCACCTGCACAGAAACTCTGACCCATGCGTACGAACGTTTTGGAGACGGAGCAGTTTGGTGACACCGATGGTGAGCTGGAGTTAAATATCTTTTTGGTCACTTTTAGACAGAAAATCTAAAGAAAATTATACATAGGCTATACAGAAAGATAATACAAATATTATTTCACTCACCATATCACTTGAGGCAAATATTCATCCCTTCTTAAATGTCCGCGCTAGCGAGCGCGTTGTGCCGTTTAGTGAAACTAACGCCTATCTAACGACCGAGTCCTAATCATAAAAACAGTGCATGTTCACAATAACAGTTTAAATAAATAAAAGAATGATTTAAACTGTTTTACTTCTGATATAAACATTTAGATTAAATATGCCATTGTCATTGATGGAGTTAAACACTTAAAGGTGCAGTGTGTAACATTTTTGAGTATTTATTAACAGAAATGCATTATGAAATCCATAACTATGTGTTCAGTGGTGTATAAAGAACTTACTTAATAAACCGTAATGTTTTTATTACCTTAGAATGAGGCATTTATATCTACATAGGCGCGGGAATCCCCTTCTATGAAGGTCGCCATATTGTGACGTCATGTTTCTACAGTAGCCGAACGCGAACACACAGCGTTACAGAGCGCGTTTCGTCACTACATTGAAAGAGAAGCCGCAGGAAGCTAGAAGAAGCTAGTCATAAACACCGTGAGTAGTGACTTTTCCCTTGTCAGTGGTGTAAATATGTACTTGGATTGTTTCATGTAACTTAATTCTTCTCACTCGCTGTGTTATGGCTTTGCTATGTGGGGATAAATGTCCTGGTTAAGTTCGTGAGACAGCTGATTAGTAGGCTACTCTTGTCATTGACCGTAAAACAGTTACAGGAATCACCAACCCGTCGATCTTGGAAGCATTTTAAGTCGATCGAGTTTCAAAAAATCAGAGACAAAAAAGCCTATTGTGTGTAGTAAGTGGTGTCTAGGGGATGCGGAGGCGCGCGCGCTGTTACAATCATGTCATTTTTGCCGCGCGGACCTTTGCGCTCATGCGGACGCGTCGAGTTTAAACAAGGCTTTACGCTTTAACCAGCTCAGCCACAGTAGCAGCTCACATTAGCCAGCTAAACTTTTACTACCCTGTTAGAAAACATATATAGTTGCATAGTTTCATGTGGTTCTTCTCCCTCGCTGTATTATGGGTTTGCTATGTGGGGAGACTGTGCTGGTTACGTTCGTGAGACAATCAGCTGATTACTATTATTATATTATATATTAAGACCCTTGATCCTCACCTGAAACTTTATCCATGATGTGGTTTATAATGGACTGTGGTACAGAAACTTGGTTTACGCTGGCTAATCTCTACTCTCTCAGACGACGATATGTTTGTCCCGTTTTAGCCACCGTAGCTTCTTCGAAAGGGAGGGGTGAGCAGTGGGCGGAGCCTTTAGTGTAAACTCGCAACCGAACCGCTAGATGTCGCTAAAAATCACACACTGGAACTTTAAACATGAAATCATTACTGAGAAGTTACAACATTTTTTATATTCAATAAATATAAAAATTTGTTGTGGATGCAATGCTTTAGAACACTTTTCCGTTTTAATGTTTTAACTAAAGAGATAATTGCTTATAGCAGATTGTCTGAGAAAATAGTTTCGTGCAAATAATGCACAACAGTCTATCTGTTTCCATTAAAAATATAAATCAATAAAAAAATACTATTTGGTCAGTGGAAAAGATTGTGAAAACTTTCTCTGAAATGTATTTTACACTATTTGATTTATTTATTCAAAAACAAGGCAAGGATAGGCTACTAAATTATTTTTATTAATCTAGGCTAATGCGACGGCACATCCGTATTAGGCTATTTCATATTTTCCTAATGTCTTGTACCGTTAAACATGTTATCACGTGGATGAATAATCATATGCAAATGATATGAGGATATGCATAGTAAAACTAGGCGTTGTAATCTCCATATATGGTTATTTCGGGGAGGAGACGCGTGTGCGCACAATCTTCCGCTGACTGAGATTTATCGGGATTTATAAAGAGAATTCTGCCAGGTTCTGGTGTACGCACGGTTTTATAAATCTGAATATTTTTTTGCGTACGCCATTTTTGGCTTTCGGGCGCACATACACTTTTAGTAAGGATCCTACGCACAGTTTTATAAATGAGGCCCCAGAGCATCCCAAACATGCTTAATGGGTGAAATGTCCGGTGAGTATCCTGGCCATGCAAGAACTGGGATGTTTTCAGCTTACAGCACAACATGGGGCCGTACGTTATCATGCTGCAACATGGTGATGGTCGTGGATGAATGGCACAACAATGGGCCTCAGGATCTCGCCACGGTATCTCTGTGCATTCAAAATGCCATCAATAAAATGCACCTGTGTTTGTTGTCCATAACATACGCCTGTCCATACCATAACCCCACCGCCACCATGGGCCACTCGATCCACAATGTTGATATCAGAAAACCGCTCACCCACACGACGCCATACACATTGTCTGCCATCAGTACAGTGAAAACCGGATTCATTCGTGAAGAGAACACCTCGCTAAAGTGCCAGACGCCATCGAATGTGAGCATTTTCCCACTCAAGTCGGTTACGACAACGACGAACTGCAGTCAGGTCGAGACCCCGATGAGGACGACGAACATGCAGATGAGCTTCCCTGAGACGGTTTCTGACAGTTTGTGCAGAAATTCTTTTGGTTATGATGGTTGCAGCAGCTGTCCGGGTGGCTGGTCTCAGACGATCTTGGAGGTGAACATGCTGGATGTGGAGGTCCTGGGCTGGTGTGGTTACACGTTGTTTGCGGTTGTGAGGCCAGTTGGATGTACTGCCAAATTCTATGAAACGCCTTTGGAGACGGCTTATGGTAGAGAAATTAATATTCAATTCACGGGCAACAGCTCTGGTGGACATTCCTGGAGTGAGTCAATTGCACACTCCCTCAAAACTTGTGACATCTGTGGCATTGTGCTGTGTGATAAAACTGCACATTTTAGAGTGGCCAGCCTAAGGCACACCTGTGAAATAATCATGCTGTCTAATCACCATTGTTATCAAAATGTTATTAAAAGCGCATTAAACTGCAAAAGAGACTGATGCGAGACAGGGTGGAAGACGGACGAGCAAAGTATACTTGGGGTTTCAGGCGCGCCTAAACGGTCAAATATTCAAAATACAGAAATATGTCAAAATGTCCGTCTTGGTGGATATTTACATAAAGACCGTCAGTTATGTCTTAAAGGAGTAGTTCACTTTAAAAAAAACTTTTGCTGATAATTTACTCACTCCCATGTCATCCAAGTTGTCCATGTCTTTCTTTCTTCAGTCGAAAAGAAATTAAGGTTTTTGATGAAAACATTTCAGGATTTTTCTCCATATAATGCACTTTACTGGGCACCAAACGGTCCAAGGTCCAAAAGACAGTTTCAGTGCAACCTGCAAACTGTTCAAAGGGCTTTAAACGACACCAGACGATGAATAATGGTCTTATCAAGTGAAACGATCGCTCATTTAAAAAAAAAAAAAAAAACGTTTAAGTTTTATAAGCTCACATGCTCACGTCGCTCTGTTCTGTGTAACTCTCCTGTTCGAACTCGCTCATCAAAATGAACAAATCTTTTTTCGAGTCATTTGATTCATTTAACGACCGAAATGAACGAATTGACTCGGAAAAAGATTTGTTCATTTTGATGAACGAGTTCGAACAGGAGAGTCACACAGAACAGAGAAAGGCGAGCATGTGAGCTTATAAAACTTAAACGTTGTTATTTTTTTTTTAAATGACCGATCGTTTCGCTTGATAAGACCATTATTCATCGTCTGGTGTCGTTTAAAACCATTTGAACAGTTTGCAGTTTGCACTGAAACTGTCTTTTGGACCTTGAACCGTTTGGCTACCATTGAAGTCCATTATATGGAGAAAAATCCTGGAATGTTTTCATCAAAAACCTTAATTTCTTTTTGACTGAAGAAAAAAAGACATGGACATCTTGGATGACATGGGGGTGAGTAAATTATCAGCAAAAGTTTTTTTTAAAGTGAACTAATCCTTTAACAGTTGGGAAAGAAATCGGATGCACGTCATTATATTAGATCTATTCATTCGATCTGGTTAAAAGACAAAGACAAAATCACTTAGAGCTCCTAACTTTAGTAGCTTTAATAAGAACCAATGTATAATTTATTCATACACTGAAGACTATGCAGTGTTTTAAAGTTTAACTCAGGGTTTAATTATTATTTTGACAACTGATTGTTTAATGCAATATGGTGTTTTAAATTGTGGAAACAGATCCATAGTTCCAGTCCTCAATAGTACATCTCAAAATTGGGAAGATTGCAATTCAGATCGTGGATCGTGATTACTTGTTATGAGATTGTGATTCTTATGACATTATGGGAAGATCGCCCTAGCACATTACAGAGTTACACAAATTATGAACAAGATATAACATAACAATAAAATAAAATAAATGTAAAATAAAACAGCTCAGATCATAAATATTTTGGTCTTCTAATATTGTCAACTAGAAAATTTTGTATTTGTATCTATTTTGTGCCTTGCGCATAGAAAGTGTCTTCTACATTATTTATTGGTTTACCGGTAATTATGTTTTTTCCTACTACAAACACTAAATCTGATTAACTACTTCCTATTCTTATTGTTCCTCAGCCTCATTAATTAAGATTCAGGAGTAAACACCAACCTCTTTGTTCTTCAGTGTGTTTCATTCTGCAGTGTTCTGGATCTCTCATGTTCTCATCGTCCTTCAATAAACTCTGTCTTTGCAGATTTCAGCTCTTCCTGATGGTTTGATCCTCGTCTTCACTTGTAGCTGATGGGAATATTCCAGCGTTTATTGTGAATTGCAGTGGGAGGAGCTTCACTGAAGGAGGAGGGGCTTCACTGAAGGAGGAGGAGCTTCACTGAAGGAGGAGGGGCTTCACTGGAGGAGGAGGGGCTTCACTGAAGGAGGAGGAGCTTCACTGAAGGAGGAGGGGCTTCACTGAAGGAGGAGGAGCTTCACTGGAGGAGGAGGAGGAGCTTTATTGAAGGAGGAGGAGCTTCACTGAAGGAAGAGGAGCTTCACTGGAGGAGGAGGAGCTTCACTGAAGGAGGAGGAGCTTCACTGAAGGAGGAGCTTCACTGGAGGATGAGGAGCTTCACTGAAGGAAGAGGAGCTTCACTGGAGGAGGAGGAGCTTCACTGAAGGAGGAGGAGCTTCACTGAAGGAGGAGCTTCACTGGAGGAGGAGGAGCTTCACTGAAGGAGGAGGAGCTTCACTGGAGGAGGAGGAGCTTTATTGAAGGAGGAGGAGCTTCACTGAAGGAAGAGGAGCTTCACTGGAGGAGGAGGAGCTTCACTGAAGGAGGAGCTTCACTGGAGGAGGAGGAGCTTCACTGAAGGAGGAGGAGCTTCACTGAAGGAGGAGCTTCACTGGAGGATGAGGAGCTTCACTGAAGGAAGAGGAGCTTCACTGGAGGAGGAGGAGCTTCACTGAAGGAGGAGGAGCTTCACTGAAGGAGGAGCTTCACTGGAGGAGGAGGAGCTTCACTGAAGGAGGAGGAGCTTCACTGGAGGAGGAGGAGCTTTATTGAAGGAGGAGGAGCTTCACTGAAGGAAGAGGAGCTTCACTGGAGGAGGAGGAGCTTCACTGAAGGAGGAGGAGCTTCACTGGAGGAGGAGGAGCTTTATTGAAGGAGGAGGAGCTTCACTGGAGGAGGAGGAGCTTCACTTGAGGAGGAGGAGCATATCTGAAAAAATCAATAATAAATCAGTTTATGTTCGTCAGCAAAAAAGGCCATCATGTCAATCATGTCGTTTCAAACCTGTAAGATTTTCATTTAACTTCCAAAAAAATTTAAATAAATTATGAAACCTTAAGGATTTCCGTCTCTCCATTTAATATCGATTCCCCTAAAACTTGTATAATGTTGAATATAATGTATAATAATGCAAAGGGGGAATATGTGTATATCCTCCTGATAATAATATATAATAACAATTAAATTATTTTAATACTAATAAAAAGTAATTAAAAAAACTCTTTATTTTGGCTTAAAATAAGTATTGCGAGTTCTGTATCGCCTTTTGTATCGAATCATGACATGAGTGTATTGTTACAACCCTGTCATCAAGTGTTCAAAAATAGAAACAAATAAAGTGTGATAGTAAACATACAATATATACATATGTGTCTATTTTCACTGTTATGGCCTTTGTGTAGACATTTAAAGATGGCAATTTTTGACTGTTTGGATTTAATCATTTGTTAAATTTCAACATTTACTACAACATTTTTACATTTTAGAGATTGATCACTTAACAGTCATGAATGGACTATGAACTAACATGAAGGATCAAGGTATAAATAATATATTAATATTTTATATGTAAAAATTACAGTGCATTTTCATGGTTCAGTATTGTTTTTTGTAATAAAGTTTAGCACTATTTTATGTGTCATGTTTGTTTTCATTCACTATCCATTTTAGAAACTTTTTTATAATTCTCTATAGGTCGACCTGTAATAAATGCCATTATGATACTTCCCCTATTTCTAGTAGTAGATATCACAATAGCTGATGGTGTAGTTTGCTTTGTTGACAATAAAACAAGCTTAATGTGGCAATTTACTGGTAACGTTAGAAACAGATTGTTTGAGTCAGAATGCTGAAAGCCTATAAAAGTGCTCTAATATTACATTATTTCTCAATTGATACAGAAAAAATTGCAGAAATATAAAGACAGACACTAATTACATAGTTATCAACCGTTGTTTTTCCATACGAATATGAATATTGTTCGATCTCCTAATAACTACATTCATAACAAATTAAGTTACTTCGCTAATATCTTACCGTTTTTTATGTAAATAGAAACAGGCAAATAAAACGTTATTCTTTAAAAAAAAAAAAAAAAAAGCGTTTTAGTTAGCAGACACACAAATAGCGCCGAACCCGATGAAAACATTTTAAAAAATGACCTTATAAATGTTGCTTTGATACCCACGAAATAGCGTGAACTGCTCACCACTCGAGCCTGTGTGAAGGAGCGCGCGTTAGTGATGACGTCATCACCACGAGACTCTTTAATGTGAACTTCGGATCATTTTACTGAGTCGGATCTTTGAATCTCGTTCATCAAATTGAACGAATCTTTTTTTTAAAGTCATTTCGTTCATTTCAGCAGAAAATAATTAAAATGTTACGTATTAATAGCCACATTTTCCAAACACATCAAATGTTAATCATTTTTATTGAAAGATCTGTCATTAGTCTTTAGTCTGCCACAAAAAAAACAACAACATTAAAATCATGAACTCAAATGTCATTGTGAAAAAAAAATTAGGCCAAAGTATCAATCAATCACTCCTTTTTACGACTGGCTGCCTGCACACACACACAACCTCCACGGTCGTTTTTAATGTTTTATCAGACAATAACAACTTAAGATTTTGCTTTTCGGGACAATTAGGGCCGGATTCAGGATTTGGGGCAACAGCTTAGATTTCGTGACATCCTAATAAACTGAGCTATGTAGTCTGTATAGCCTACTGGATACAGAATTGATTAGTTCATCTCTCGAGTCGTTTCGTCTTTTGTCACGTAAAAGTAGGCTGTTTTTAATATGTAGGTATCTTTGCTTTTTTAAGTTTAAAGTATTATCAACTTACCAATTCACAAATTGCCACATTCAATGTTACGGAAAAGAACCATCATAACAGAAATTCCAAAAATGATAAATTGTAAGAAATAAAAAAAATACAATTTGAGACCAGAAACGCATCATGTAACTGTAAGAGTTGAAAAACTGACTGTGCACTTGTTTGTAAGGAATTTTGGGAATTGATAACTATCCGATTCTGTGTCCAATACACTGTTATGTCACGTGTCAAAAGAACTCCAGTGGGGCTTCAATCTTCAGCATCATGTCACGTGACCCGTCAGTGGCGGCTGGCAGTCTGCCTTTGGCAAGTTTCAGAAACCATTGATTTTTGACAGTTTTTGTGTTTTGTGTTCCTCCCTTTCTAGCTCATTTATTATGCATCTGTTGATGTGATTATGCTCTTTAGTATGATTGATGTTTTGGGGACGGTTATCCAAACTATACCAGTCAAAAGGCCGTGATCAGACTGGCAGCTTACTGGTGCTTTGCTGGACGCATGGACTCGGCCGCGGCTGATCTGCATGAGCGTCGAGCAAAGCGTCAGTAAGCTGCCAGTCTGATCACGGCCATTTGACTTCAGTCAGCATATGCCAGCCAGCTGAAGATTGAACCCCCACTCAAGAACTGAGGACTCATGAGTCAGACCCGAAGACTTGAGTGTTGAATTAATCACTCTCTTGTCAAGTCAAGTCATCTTCATTCATATAGCGCTTTTAACAATGGATTGTTTCAAAGCAGCTTTACAGAGATAAACATATAATTTAAGGTAACAGATTGTTTTGGTTTTATAGCGGTTCTTGAATAATGTTACTTCCAGCTAAAGTTAATTTTGATTGATTCACCTCCGTCGAAATGATCAGACTTTAAACGCGAACCTGTGATTAACGCAGACGGCGTTCACATGCTCATTCAGAATTCTATAGTTATGTGCTTTTTAAAATATGTGCGCAGGTTTGTAATTCATACAACCCATGCCTAAACAAACTACTTGTCTTGCCTATAAATTTTGATACAGAATTTTGTTTTATTTTATCACTTCGGGGTACGCGAACCGAAATTCACAATGCTTTATCTGTAGAGTGGGAAAGGGATCCTCCATAGGGAGAGGATAGTGGATACTTCAGCACTGCATTGTCATCGGGTCCAGGCGAATCTCCTTCGTCAGATCTGGACACGGCCTGGATCCGGCAGGCTGTGGGAAAACCTCGGGATAAACAAAGACACTAATATTAGCGTAGATGCCATTCTTCTTATGATGTAACGAGTACATCTGGATTTAAGGGAAGTGTTCCCAGTTCCGGCTGACCTAATCTATGCAGCCTAACATTGAATTTATAGAAGTCTATAATGTATTATGTGTATGCTAGGTCAAAGAGATGTGTTTTTAGTCTAGCTTTGAACTGACAGAGTGTGTCTGCTTCCCGGACAATGGTAGGAAGACTGTTCCAGAGTTTTGGTGCTAAATAAGAAAAGGATCTACCGCCAGCAGTCGATTTAGATATTCTAGGTATTATCAACTGGCCGGAGTTTTGAGATCGCAATAGACGTGAAGGACTATAATGCGTTAAGAGCTCGCTCAAGTACTGCAGAGCTAAACCATTTAGTAGGGGTGTGCAAAAAAATCGATTCACATTTGAATCGCGATTCAATCCTTACCGATTCATAGAATTCCAAAAATCGATTCATATTTTTTTTTAACCCTTTATCGGGCGAGGAACCATATTTGGTAACTTAATCGCGCATTCAAACTGACTCTCCCCTGCCTGTTTGCGTTGTCGTATGAGCGCTTATATTTCTCCTAGCCAATCAGCGAAGATCAGGCTACGTCACACCATGGCATCTGACCAATCAGAAGTTGCATCAAACGTGCGCACTGTTGACGTTGACAGCAGCGCGGATTGATAGAAATGGATAGAAAATAGTGCCGATTAAAACTGAGGTATGAATTTTGACCGGTGTGTTTTTTGTGTGGTAAATTAATCAAGCTTTGAAACGCAAATAATTTTTTCACGTAAAAACGCACAGTTTTGTGGCCCCGGGAAATAACCGGGAGTACTTTATTGAAAAACTTCCTGACCGGGAACTCTGACCAGGGAGGTGACATCAGAGTGGGTCAGTGTGTGTGCACTATAGTGCTGGTAAGGATTGCATACAACTTCATGTCTTAAATGGGCGAACTAACCCTTTAAAGCCCTCGTTTTGCACAACCGAATATGGCCTCATGTCTGCAGCTATAAACACACCGATAGCGTTTGTGATGGCTTTAGCACGGTCTGAATGTGCAACAAGGGGCTGCTTAAATGCCGCGGTGATAAGCGGTTGTTGAGCAGCCTTCGTTTTAACTCCTGTTAGTGAAACACCGGAGTGATGTCGCTTCAAATGCGTGGCCACGCTAGATGTGTTTCCACTGTCATGCCTTTCTTGTGCCACAGTGCCTACACACCGTCACGGTTTAATCCACTAACCTCTTTCCTTCATCATTATATTCGACAGGGAAGCCAAAATGCTCCCATACAGGAGATTTAAATGAGGCGGGGTGTTCAAGCTCCTCCGTTCCTCCGCTCGCCATGACCACGCTGTGTATGGACTGAACATGCGCACAACTTTTTTTTTTTTTCATAAATCAATCCGCGGATCACGTGTGTGCCGAACCGAAGATGTTGATCCGAACGGATCATGAATCAACGATGATCCGTTGCACCACTACTGACAAAGTAGGGTAGATTTAAATAAAGAAGCGGCACGCCTCACGCGAGTAGGGCTTGTGTGTTCACACCGAACGCGAATTTAATTATTTGCGCGAGTAGATTACAAACAAAGTCAATGCAAAGATGCGAATAGACGCATCATTCACGCCGGGCGTCGCGAATGACGCGAACGTCTTCCGCGCAAGTTGAAAAATTTGAACTCGAGCGGAAGATCAAGCGTCTAACTAGACGCGATAGACGCGTATTTGACGCTCTATTTGCGTTCAGTGTGAACACACCATTATATGTTCCGAAAAATGGACACCGCATAGTGATATAAAACACAGGTCAATATTTTGAATAAGGTATCCACCTTTTTCCTGGTTGGCGAATTTACCCATGATTCACAGCGGGTTTGAACCGGAAGCCGGTTGTCCTTTTCCGGTTCGAAGCTATATGAAGATTAAGCGCCGCTTGCTCAGAACGCCGCAGTGATGTGCTGGTTATTATAGCTGGTTAGAAAATATGTGAAATAAGTAGGGCTGCCCCTGCCCGTGCACGACTGAAGTTGGGTTGGAAGTTATGTATACTATATGGTAGGGGTGTGACGAGATCTCGTGCCACGAGATCTCGCGAGACTAAATATGACGAGATTTCTCGTCGAGTGAAAAAGCTGTCTCGCGATATCGCCATGAATATTTCACCGCTACACTCACATTCGCCTAAACTATCGTTTTGTTGTTTTTATAAAAAAAATAAAAACCATTATAAACTAATGTGAAAGTCTGCTCTGCTCATCCAGCACGAGTTGCTGTTGCAATCAGTGCCGCACGAATCCCAGTTCACTGATCGCGTGACGATGGCGGAGCGGAGGATTCGTTGCGCAACAGACTAAACGTCTGATAAATGTCTTATCTTGTAGAATATGCGCGCTCAGCACCGCTGCTCCCTATACGCGCGGTCACGAATTTGTAAGTGAAAGTATACTGTTTTTATTTCTCTGTTAAATGTATGTAAAGGAGTTCAGTTAGGAGGTCACACACAGCCTCAATCAGAAGTTCTGAAAGCTCTTACATGTACAGTAAGGTCTGAAGAGACTCATGTGAAATCATACAGAAGAAAAGCCAGTCAATAAAAACCTTTTACAGTGCTTGAATATTGTTTTCTTTCAATGCATTTGATAATTCATACTCATAAAGTAGACCTGAAATGACATGCATTAGAAGATTATTAGTTAAAACATTGAAAAATGCACCTGCATACTGTTTTTCCAGTCATGAATTTTGTCATTGAGGATTTCTGAAAAATTGTGCAAAAATCTCGTCTCGTCTCGTTCTCGTGAGATAAGCGTCTCGTCACACCCCTACTATATGGGAGAGAATGCTAAACCATAATGAGCGTTTTCGTAATATATTGCCTATTCTGCATCTCAACGCACGCATAAGCTTGCCACAAAAAAAAACGGCCAAAGTAATTATTATGCATTAAACATTTGAATTGTTTATTAATAACTAGTGTTTTCTGTAAGTGTCGACTGCAAAGGTAAATTTGATGATGCTGACTCGCCATCTTCGCGGTAGTGAACGCGCCTATCGAGAAATGCACACTTCATACGAATTAACATATACATAAGCAGAGATCAGCCCATTTAATAATAATAATAATAATAATTCATCACATTTTATAGCGCTTTTCTGGACACTCAAAGCGCTTCACATAGAAGGGGGAATCTCCTCAACCACCACCAGTGTTCAGCATCCACCTGGATGATGCGACGGCAGCCATATTGCGCCAGAACGCCCACCACACACCAGCTTACTGGTGGAGAGGAGACAGAGTGATGAAGCCAATTGGTATATATATGGGGATGATTAGGAGGCCATGAAGGACAGAGGCCACTGGGCAAATTTGGCCAGGATGCCGGGGTTACACCCCTACTCTTTCGAAAGACATCCTGGGATTTTTTGTGACCACAGAGAGTCAGGGCCTCGGTTTAACGTCTCATCCGAAGGACGGTGCTCAATTGAGAGTATAGTGTCCCCGTCACTATACTGGGGTGTTAGGACCCACACAGACCACAGGGTGAGCGCCCCCTGCTGGCCTCACTAACACCTCTTCCAGCAACCTGGTTTTCTCAGAAGGTCTCCCATCCAGGTTCTAACCAGGCTCAGCCCTGCTTAGCTTCAGTGGGCAACCCGTCTTGGGCTACAGGGTGATATGGCTGCTGGCAAAAATCATTTCTGCTCATTTTTAATTATTTTGTTTAAAAATACACATTTCAAGCTTTCTATAGATATACTTCTCATGTATACCTAGTAACCTAACGTATACGCTGAGTTTCGTTTATTAATAAGACGCGCTCCAGTTCACGCGCTAGCGCCTCCGTGTCCTTAAATCGTCTACTATATTTGCTTCTTATTTATTATTCCAGGCAATTTGATGATAAAACATTAATAAAAATGAAGATACAATTTACTACTAAATGAAATTCACTTTAAAGAAAGGCTTTCTACAAAACAAAACTTAATAAGTGGTCAAAATCATGTCTGAGCCATTCCAAATGTTTTCCGATATATTGGGCATCTTATGATCATATCTGACTCATCTCATGCTGTTCCCTTTTCATATAATCAACATTTGGTGCTCTGGTGTGTAGCCTATAGCCGCCCTATACATGCATGTGTGATGTGATGGAGGGGTGCGATTTTCGAATAATAATTGAATAATACCCCGCGATCTTCGAATATTAATTTTGCTTGAAATGCCCATCCCTACTGGTAACGTATTACACATTTTTCGTTGGATGCTTCAGTTTTAGCGCAGCTAACCAAAAACAACTCTCTGGCACTGAATGTAGCTGATACGAACCGGACATAGGCATTCTCTCCTTTTTATCTTATGCTCAAAGCACCCAGTTTCTAAAAAGTTTTATCTTCTTTGAATTGTTAAAACAACCAACAATGTAGAGCCTGAACTCATTCTCTCACTGCTAATACAGTACGAACCGGAAGTAGGCAACCGGAGTCGTCGTCATGGCGGCGCGCATTGTTTAGAGCAGAATAAGGTGGATAGTCTTATAATATTTTTCTCACTGACAAAGTAAGGTAGATTTGAATAAAAAAACGAAATTTAAAAAAAAAAAATTTTTTTTATAAAATAAAAAAATTAAACGAAAAAAAAAAAAAAAAAAAAAAAAAAAAACGAAATGTAAATAAATAAAAACGAAATTTAAATACAGAAAAACGAAATTGTGACGTCCCTGTAAAATCTCAGCATCTCCTATATTTCGCAGTAGATTAATTTAGATTGATAATAACGGGTAAAAAGGATAATACATTTTGTTTTTATTATTCTATTTTCCACAATGTCGAAGCAACGCAGCTTAACCCAAAATACAAGCTCAGGCATGCACTTCTGTCCACACACACTCCGCTGTTCTGCGCTCTAGCCAGAGAATACTCGGAGCCAGAGAACACTTTTAGTAGTCCAAGAAGCAGCAAATATATTTATTAATTAGGCTAGCTATAACGAAGTTATATGTCAAGTTATATGTCAAGTATTATATTTCACCTTCACCAGATTTTATAGTGTAAAACATATTCAAGCGCGAATGAGAACCGTTTCGAGGGGGATGCCAGGTGTGCAAAAAACAAACAAAAAACGAATATTCGAATGTCACATTTTCAAATCGAATACCAACCCACCGAACGAATATTCTGGTCCAGCCCTAGAAATTATATTTATTTTGTCCATCTAAAAGTGTGCTTTCACTTTAAATGAGTGTGAGCAGCCCAAAAATAAACCCATTGAGATCAATTAGCAATAAAGATTGGAAGATCAAGGACATTTTTTATATAACTCAGATTGTATTCGTCTGTAAGAACATGTCAAATAGACCTAGGATGGCTTGAGGGTGAGTAAATCATGGGCTAATTTTCATTTTTGGGTGAACTATCCCTTTAATGAAGAATCAGGAATAAACACCAACCTCTTTGTTCTTCAGTGTGTTTCATTCTGCAGTGTTCTGGATCTCTCATGTTCTCACTGTCCTTCAGTAAACTCTGTGTTTGCAGATTTCAGCTCTTCCTGATGGTTTGATGCTCGTCTTTACTTGTAGCTGATGGGAATATTCCAGTATTTATTGTGAATTGCAGTGGGAGGAGCTTCACTGAAGGAGGAGGGGCTTCACTGGAGGAGGAGGGGCTTCACTGAAGGAGGAGGAGCAGATCTGACAAAATCAAGAAGAAATCACTCACTGAGTTTGTTTTTAAACTAATTCACACATTTTAAGTATTTATATTCACCTATCTGTCTAGTAAAGTAACTTTTAATTAATCTCAAAGTGTTGGAATTCACTAAATGTACCTATTTTTATTTCTAAGAATTTCATCTACATACTTTTTTCCTACATGTATTTTACCTCTCATTAACATATTGGCAAAGAATTATAGAAAAACAGTTAACAACGTTACCAGATACCAAATATAAACCATGTAAGAATAAAAAAGTATTATATACATAAATATACTCATTTGCAAGAAACAAATAACCCACCAATTGAGTTTGACTTAACTACTTGTTTTTTATATGAAACTTGGTTTGGTTTATCACAAATTAATGAAATAAATTAAACTTACCTATTTCTCGTAGATGTCACAATAGATGATCGTGTCATTTGTCTGATTTTATATGGTCAAGTCTGTTGCCAATAAAATGAGATCTGAAGACAGAAAAAAAGTCTCTATATTAACAGGATAAAGATCCTAAACAGGATCTATTGACATGTAATAAAGAGGCTTTTCAGCAGCTCTGATAATAGTGATGATCCATTGACTATCAAGGGCTGGGTATTGACACAAATTTCACAATTCGATTCAATTTTGATTCACAAGCTTGCAAAACGATTCGATTTCGATTCAACTCGATATTGATTATTTTGAATATCAGGTACAAACATGCTGTAAACTATGGGAGTCAGTTGTAGCCTACTATAATATTAAAGGTAAAAATTGACTGATTTGTATACAAACACGTAAATTACACAACTAGATTTAAAGGAGCTGTATGTAAGAAATTTATTTCAATTAATCATAAAATGGCCCTGAAATGTCACTAGACATTAGAAATCATGTACATTTCAAATACTTATATCACTAACAACAGTAGTCTGGCCAGGATATTGTCATTTAAAAAGTGCAGTTGCAGCCCTCAACTGATGTTGATGTTGTCATGTTGTGTTTTGGTCTGATGCTCCACCCTCCACCTATCTACCAATCACGAAGTCAGTAGTGTTGTGGCATCCGGGTTGCCAGCTCTGCTCTAGTTACCACAGCTGCAGCTCGTCACATTCCTGCTGGATCCTGCAGCCGATCTGGCAACCTCGAGTCAGTGAGGAGGGGGAGGGGATACACCACTCTACAGTAATTTGAAAGTGATTGCAGTACTAGTTTTGGCCACAATCTTACATACAGCTCCTTTAAGGCTTCTAATTATTTTGAAAGAAATATATTTATTTATAAAGAAAAATAATTTGTTCTTTTTTAATGTAATGTGTTTAAATACTAAAACATCAACTGAACTGTGATATATGTCTGATTTACCTAAGAACATTAGTTATATGTTTCATAATAAAAAGCAGGGAAGAGATTTAAGTAATTTAGGAACTGGATTGTTCTTAATAACCCTAAACCAGGGAAGAAATTTAGAGTATGTATTTTTCCTCTTAGCTCCTTTACTGAACACCATTATTACATAATTGAATACTTCATACTGTTGTTGGATGGATCAAATCAAAATATCGTGCTTTTTAATGCATTTGACGTAGTTGACCCAAATTAAGATATGAAGTGAATGAATGTACATAAAAAAATAAATAAATAAAAAATCAGAAAAACCTGTTCCCTTACATGGCTCATTACTGAGACCTTTGTCTAAAACATTTCAGTTTAGTTTAACGTATTATTAAATATTAAAAACGAACTTCTAAAACATGTTTGTCCCCTTACCTCATGAAACAGTGATTGTTATTTCTATCGCCGAACACGATGGAAACCATTCAGAAATGATCGCGTAAAGAGTATTTTACAGTAACACGAAAGCGCGTGAACTGTTTACCTCAGAAGACTCGACACTGACTGAAGGAGCGCGCGCTGGTGATGTCGTCATCACCGCGAGTCGAAATCAACGGTAGATTATCAAAAACCCGCCAAATACTGTATAAAACCGCAAAACATCAATAAAACATATCAAACAAAAATAAAAACGCTTATAGACGTGGACAGACAGCAATCCATTCAGTCTCAGTCATGAGTGGGGTGAAATATATTAGACATTTAAAGCTTAAATTGAGAAATTTAAAGCCCAAATCAATCACAATATTTTAATGGCTAAATTACTAAAATTGCTAATGGCTTAACTAAAATTATGAAATTATTTATTCTTGATGCAAGAATAATAAGTAGACAGAAAATGAACAATGAAAGTTAACTTGTGAAAATATAAAGAGTAAACAAATGTGACAGATCTCTCTACAAAAGAAAGAAAAATAACAGTAAAAAACAAAACAAATAACAGTTTGAACCTGTAAAAAAATATATATTTTCCTTCATAAAAGTATAAACAACCCATTTGAAAATTGTACATTTAACTCATAATAAAGTATAATGATATTTGTACCATGAAGCAAAATTATATACAGGAATAATTATCTCACAGTTGAAACTGCTGGTCTTAAAGATGAACTTTATTCACTGTTACAAATTTAGAAGATGTTTCTTTGTCCTGTCGCTCGTGGTGGCTGGTTAGGACAGATTTTGAAGAGATTTTATTGCTTGACGGTATTATTGTCTCAAGTTTGGTAAGGACACAGCATTAGACCTGAAAGTGCTGGATCTGAAGATGAACTACTTGCTGTGATTGTATTTTATATGACTGCGTAGAGAAGATAATTGAGTGAAACTCTTCCCACATGGAGTGCAGTGATACGGTTTCTCTCCAGTGTGGATCCTCTCGTGTGTTTTCACATGTCCTGAATGACGGAATCTCTTGTCGCAGTGTGAACACTTGTAAGGTTTCTCTCCAGTGTGAGTCCTCCAATGTAGTTTCAAACTTATAGCGGTAATAAAACTCTTCCCACACTCAAAGCACTTATGATCTCTTACACCAGTATGTCTTTTCTGATGTGCTTTTAAATCCGGCAGACGTGAAAATCTTTTTCCACACAAAGAACATGAATGTGGTTTCTCCTGTGAATGAACTAACATGTGGCTCTTCAGGCTTCTAGCCCTCGAAAATATTCTGCCACATTGATCACATTCGTATGGTTTCTCTCCAGTGTGGACGTACATGTGATTCTGAAGGTTTGATGATTGTGTAAAACTCTTCCCACACTGATCACATGTGAACGGTTTCTCTCCAGTGTGGATCCTCATGTGAACCTTAAGGCTTTGTTTGCATGTAAAACTCTTCCCACACAAAGAACATGAATGTGGTTTCTCCTGTGAATGAACTGTCAGGTGGCTCTTTAGGGCTGAAGGACACAAAAATGTTTTGTCACATTGATCACATTCATACAGTTTCTCACTTTCCCAGAGTTTCCCAGTGTGGATGATCATGTGTTCCTGAAGGGCTTCTTGTTGAGTGAAACTACTCAGACACTGATGGCAGATGAAACATTTCTTGTCTCTTATTTTCAAAGAAATACTTTCAGTCTGCGAAGGAGTTTTTTCTTCAGTTTTGACATGATGTTTCTCCTCTCCAATCTCCTCATTTTCCTCCATCAGGCCTGAAATGAAAATAAAAATCATAATTCTAATGCATTTTCATGAACTAATTTCCACAAATGAGGTGTATTGAAGGCTGATGGGAATATTCTATAATTTATTTGTGAACTGATCTGAGCATTAGGAAAATAATAATTCCATTAAAATATGTGGGAAGCGGCAGCGCGTTTCATTTATATGTTCAGATTATTGTTTGTATTTCCACTGTAAACTTTGGGCATTATAGTTATTCTGTAGTAATTTTGGGTCTCTGTGCTAGAAAGAAAACCAGTCAGTCAGAATATACTCTTAAATATTATAAATCATCTATATTAAAAAGATTACAGTATAACATATCACATCTGACACAAACATACATACTACAATATAACACCCATCTTTAATTTTTTTTTTTTTTTTCTGATTCCTGTCATAAACCGTACATAACTGATTGTGTCCATCATTAATGTTTTGCCACGTTAAAGACCAAGACAGGATAAATGTTTCTATCCCCATGAAATTTCCTCACAGATTATATCACATACATTCAATACAAACATTATTACTCATGAAACATATGGAAAAAATCGTTCATGTTTGAATGATTTCAACATTTTCCTCAGATGTTCGTTTCGTGCTGAAGTAAATCAGTCTACAGACGCCAGAAAATACACAGATTTGGCGCTTTATCCGTTGAAAACAATTCAGAAATAACCCTGTAAATGTTGCTGAAACACACTGTGTTGTAAAGTGTATTTTATGGGTGTGTAAACACGCGAAATATATGACCTGCAGAACTCACCTCAGAAGACACAACAAACGCGCTGAACGAGGAGGGAAACTACTGATGACGTCAGCGCGATGATGCGAGATAAACGCGCCAAATATTGCTAACTATTTATACAAAATAACATTTATAACACACACAAAAATAACGCTAAAAGTTAATGTAAAACAAAATGAAATATGTCATGTGTAGGGTAAAAAATAATTTATTAGTTCAATTTATTTAAAAGGTTTTATTTAAATAAATTTGATGGAAAGACCAATAAGCAATCATAATAGTTAATGGCTTTCAGAGTTACCCAAAATTATGAATTGATCATTTCTCAAGACAAGTAGAATCAACAGACAATAAAAGTTTCTAAGTGTCCAACTTTTGGAGCTATACGCATTGTAAAATTAAGAGTCATTATGAACCCCACCCCACAGTGCAGTGTGGATTTATACCCAACATACATCTGAATATCAAACGCAAGCTATCTTTACTGCGGTCTGTGACTTAGCTAACAAACACTGCGTAAGATAACAAAAGCTACCTAAAACATTTTAACACCTCAGTAAATCAGGTGTACCAATGAATCATAGAACAAAGAATTATTATCTTGCATTTGTAGAGAAAGTCCTCTCTAATGAGTCAAGAACTTTAAGAGTTTATTGCTCCAGTCAACAGAGCCGAGATGCTGAACATCTACAGTAATATTTGTAGAAGAAAAAAAGTTTTTTTAATAATAATAAAGGTTTATTCGGTTACTAAACATAAAACAGAATATATATTAAACAAATTCATTACAAACAAAGAAGGTAACCGAACAGGTGTAGGTTGAAGCCATGGCTTATTACGCCTAGCCTATGTACATCATTTACATCAACGTCATCTACCCATCAAAATTTGAACATAAACAATATACATGTATAAACATATGCATACATACATACATTCCTATATACACATACTGCATACTCATATACATACATATATACATACATACAAACCTCTGCACTTGATTATAAATATTTATTTATTACTTATATTATTGAAATCTAAACACAACAATTATGCATAAACTTATCTTGGACAATTTTTCTTAAGCATCCGAAAATTTGTCAAAAATTAAGATTTTAAACTGATTTTTAGAGTAATGAATGCAATTGCTCCTCTTTAGATCATCAGTGAGACCATTCAACAAGTCGACCCCTTTTACCGAGATGGCGTTCATTTTAAAGTTTGTTCTGACCATCTGTTTTTTAAACATGTTCTCTCCTCTTAAGTTATATTTCTGTTCCCTGTTTTCAAACAAACATAGTATATTTTCAGGCACTATTTTCCTATTAACTTTGAACATAAAAACGGCAGTATTCAGACTTACTAAATCAGAAAATTTTATTGCTTTAAATTGACAGAATATAGAATTCGTCGGTTCATTATACGGGGAATGATTGACTATCCTTATAGCTTTTTTTTGTAAAATAAAAATGGGTTTTGTGTTTGTGGTGTAGGCATGCCCCCATATTTCAACACAGTAAAAAAAAAAAATGGAACAATAAGAGAACAATACAGAATATACAAAGACGGCGTATTTAAAAAGTACTTGGTTTTATGTAATATAGCTATTGTTTTAGACAGTTTCTAGTACTCTAGGAAACCCTAAGTGAATTTTGAACACTAATATTATAGTATTATTTCTCACTATGTGACATAGATAACACACACAAAATACAACAAAAATAAATACCATTTTATCCATGTGTGTTTTGCTCCAAAAATCTTGTAGAAGTAGAAAAATATAAAAAAAATGTGTAATACAAATATTATTTTTGTAGTATAAAAATAATGAGCTTGATTATAATTTATTCTTGATTTACAAATGATGTTTAAAATACTGTTTTAGTAATTGATTCAAATATTCATGAAGTCTGTATTCCTCCAGCTCAACATAAGTGTAATAAAACATGGAGAGACTCTTGAACCTAAAAGTGAGAAAACTTTATTGATATTATCAAGCAATAATAGCAAATGGAAAGACGTTCAACAATCAAAGAACACACAATCTCTTACACCAGTATTTTCATCAAAAACGCTTTGATGTCATTTGCTCAGCTTCTTTCCAGAGTGGATTTTCATGTGTTGCTTTAGGTTTGATTTTTGTGTGAAACTCTTCCTGCACTGATCACATGAGTGCGGTTTCTCTCCAGTGTGGATCCTCTCGTGTGTTTTCAGGTTTACTAAATGACTAAATCTCTTATCGCAGTGTGAACACTTGTAAGGTTTCTCTCCAGTGTGAGTCCTCTGGTGCCGTTTCAAAACTTCAGCTGTAATAAAAGTCTTCCCACACTCAAAGCACATATGATTTCTTACACCAGTATGTCTTTTCTGATGTAGTTTTAAATTCTGCAGATATGAAAAACTCTTTCCACACAAAGAACATGAATGTGGTTGCTCCTGTGAATGAACTGTCAGGTGGATCTTCAGGCTTGAAGCCCACACAAATGTTTTGCCACATTGATCACATTCATGCAGTTTCTCTCCAGTGTGGATGTTCATGTGTATCTTAAGGTGCCATTTATTTGTGAAACTCTTCCCACACTGATCACATTCATGCAGTTTCTCTCCAGTGTGGATTTTCATGTGTTCCTGAAGGTTTGATGATTGTCTAAAACTCTTCCCACACTGATCACATGAGAACGGTTTCTCTCCAGTGTGGATCCTCATGTGAACCTCGAGACTCTGTTTGCATGTGAAACTCTTTCCACACTGACGGCAAGTGAAACATTTCTTGTCTCTTCTTTTCAGTAAAGTAATACTTTCAGTCTGTGAGCGATTTTTCTCTCCAGTTTTCACATGATGATGTTTCTCTTCCTCTTCACTCTCATCATTCTCCAGCATAAGCCCTGAAATTAAAGAAAAAAAGACTCATAAATAAATCATTTTAAAAAATCAGAGACAAATACGAAATGAAAGGACATAAAAGTGAACCTGGAAGTCAACAACAGCTACACAAAATCCTGATCATTCTGATGCATTTTTATAAATCTCTTTCCATGAATGAGGTACATTGATCTTCCAGTTATTAAACCATTATAGGCCCCGTGTGTGTGTAGTGAGAACTACTAAATGTTGGATCAACTGCTTTACAGGTGAAACTCGAAAAATGTGAATATCGCACAAAAGTTCATTTATTTCAGTAATTCAACTTAAAGGGTAACTAAACCCCTGGTCAGAGCCCGACTCCACCCACTGGCAATATTTGAAAAATGCTAGAAAAGTGGGCGGAGCCCAGCAGAGATAGAGGGGACGAACTGAGGGCGGGGTTGAGCGGGGGGGCGTGCACCTGAGACCCGCAGTGAGGGATTAATTGACAGCTGCTGCTGTCAGACTGGCTAAAATGGAGAGCAACTGGAGTGACGCAAGTAGCTTTGCAACAGAGCGGTCATTTGAAGTCTTTTCTTCCCCACCTTCACCTGATTTTTCTGCCTGTTAAGAGGACCAAATCTGAGGTGTGGTCATATTTTGGCTTTTACAAAAGTCCTGAGGGAAACTTAAAGGGATAGTTCGGTCAAAAATGATATTTAAACCATGCATTACTCACCCTCAAGCCGTTCGAGATGCATATGTCAATCTTGTTTCAGACGAACACATTTTCAGTTATTTTAGAAAATGTCTTAGACCCTTCAGTGGATATAATGTGAAGCAATGGGGTCCACCTCCTTCAAGTCCCAAAATGTGCATATATCCTTCACAGAAGTAATCCATCCGGCTCCAGGGGGATAAACGAAGGCCTTCTGAGGGTAATCCGTGCGGTTTTGTCGTAAAAATATACATATTTAAAACTTTATAAATGAAAATATCTGACTTCCGGCAACGATCGACGCGCGTCCACGGGTGATGGAAGTCGGCGTACGAGGACGTAGCGTCGTGACGTAGAACGAACGCGCCTGCGCAGCCAGAGAGCAGAGCAAAACATCACCCGTGAACGTGCGTCGATCGTTGCCGGAAGTCAGATATTTTCATTTATAAATTTTAAATATGTATATTTTTACGACAAAACCGCACGGATAATGAATCAATGAACAGCATTTATGAAGCTCCATTCTTACAGATCATTAACTAAAAAAAGTTGTTTTAGTGTTTAGTTACCCTTTAAAAGGTGAAACTAATATATTATATAGACTCGTTACATGCAAAGTGAGATATTTCATGCCTTTTTTTTATATAATTTTGACGATTATGGCTTACAGCTTATGAAAACCTATTCACAATATTCTAATTTTGACTTTGGGGTTTCCATTAACCAATGTTATGCGACTAAAATGGCATTTTTTCCTCTCGCGATAAGCCATACCAAACATCACGGCGACGGATGTTGGTAGGTTTATGTATATCGCAGCCGAGAAGGAGACGAATGTGTTAGTGATGCGCGGGTCGGCTTTTTTTCCAACCCGCGGGTCCCGCTTTTATGAAATTATTTGCCCCGCCCCAGCCCGCACCGCACCACTGTATCTATTTTTACAACCCGCCCCGCCCCGCACCCGCGACCGGTAAATAGACACAATACTAGGTATTGTAATGTAAATGAAAACAGCCTTTATTTCAGCCTGAAAGTGCTTGGAAACATCGCCCTGTAAACTGGCAACAAGAGACGATTATGAATATGAATCATAAATCAGGTCATATTAATAAGATACTAATAATCATTTTCAACATTTACAAAGCAGCGTTTGTATTCATCTAATAGGCTAAACCATTTTTTATTTCTTAGACCCCCCACAAATATGTCTTGACATGCTGGGGCGCTACTGTTTGTATATTTTTCACACGAGTTGCACTTCAGGTAGCCGATCTAGCTACTGTTGTCTCCTGCTGCAACTATTTCTGAGAACAGCTCCCAAACATTAGATTTAGCAGCTTAACCTTATTTTGTCTTTTCAATTCAGGTAAATTCCCGACCTTAATTTCTCCCGCACCTCGTCTTCCATCTTCACTTTTATTTCTCCGTTGTTGTTGTTGTTGTCATGGCTGGCGGCGGGAGCTGCGGAGCTGCTTGGCGCGCCGCTTTCGTGACGTGAAGGTTTATGGACCTCACGCAAGTTAAGTTACTACGGCATTCGTATTGTAACCTTATCAAATAACCTAATAAAATACGAAAATAGATATTCCCAAATATTTAATATAGGCTGGAAATTGCTAGCAACATACATGGATTAAAAAAAAACAATAATAATGACCCGCCCCAAGGATTAACGGCAAGGAAAGACTCTTATACTTGGAGCGGCGGGTGTTTCTGGTGTTTCTCCCTCATATCTGCTTTGAGGTCTTGATTGTGGCATTTCTTTGAGGTTTAGAATCCAGTATTCCTGTAATTCTTTTGTCTTTTATGAGTTTACTGAAGAACTCTGTCTCGTATTCTGTCCACACACTAGGGGTTGAACGACTTCAGATTTTTTGAAGTCGACTGTTATGACATCAAAGTCGAGTCGACGTCGATGACGTCATTCATAAAAACACAAGAGATGGGACTGCTTTGCAACATGCCACAATTTGCAATTAATTAACAGAAAATTATACAGATGCTGACAGACAGCTCATAATGGGGCCGTTTACACCTGGTCACTTCATGTTTTTTTACTGATCTGATTTATCAAAACGATTCCATTTAGCCTACACCTGGTCACATAAATATGTTTTCGCAAAACAGATATAAATCCGATCCGCAAACAACGCGCTATGCAGATTTAACGGAGTTCACGTCACCGAAAGCAACAATGAGCTGCATTTTATTGATCATCAGCTAATTTCAAAATCAAAGACCGTAATAAGAGAGATAGCACTGGTAAGATCATTTTGTTTCTTTACTTTTAATGAAGATGATTGTGTGTTAAGCGTCTGTGACTTACTTTCACTTTGATTTGCGATAGTTTGCACGTTGGCTTGATGAATAGATGCTCGAGCTGCTCATGCGACGATGCTTGTTGCCATAGCTTCATCGCTATAATACGCTCTCACACGTTTATTTTTAGCATTGTTGGGAGAAGTCCAATTGACATACTGGTTTCATCAACCAGATGCATTTACACTTGTCCAGTTCCGTCTGTTAAGCGGCCCAGACCTCCTCCTGAAGCGGTTTGAGCGATCGGATTTAAATCCGTCTCGAGTGCGTTTCGGAGGGCATTTACACCTGGCCTTTTCACGATCAGATAGCTATCAGATCACAGAAACACATGAAGTGGCCAGGTGTAAACAGCCCGCAGTTACATCATCATTTAGGATGAAAAGAAAAGGAAAAAAAGCTATAAATTCACATCTGCGCCTTAGTTATGCTCAGATCCAAGTAATACAAAATAATATTCCAATTAATTGCGAGTCAATTAGCTACATCATTAATATGTTTAAATAAATAAATGAAAAAAAAAATGTTTTAATGATTTTAATAAAGATATTGAACTCTTATTTCCGGTAAAACAGTGAGCGTGCGTCATGCTTTTACTTTCGTTTTCAACAATATCTAGTGTTAGGTTAGTAAAGTATTTACACACACTTGATGTACAAATGCTGCTTTCTTGCTGCAATGACCCTCTGGGCTCTTCATCTGTTGTTGTCTGCAACATGTTAGTATCAAAATTAGCGCAATCATAGTGTCACATGATCAACGCGACTAGTCGACGTCAAGTTCAAAGCGTCGCGGTATTTCATTAAGGTCGACTAATCGACTAGTCGGTTCAACCCCTACCACACACACTGCGTCATCTACGTCAGGTGACTGTAAATGTGCAAAAACTGTTTCCATTGGAGTTTTGCGGAATATTTCTTTTTCGAATTTCCTGAAAAACCCCCTTGTGCGAGCGTAAAAACTTTTTTGCGATAAATGGGAGTGTTTGCGAAATTGACGTGTTTCCATAGGGCGTATTTTCAATTCGCAATTTCAATTGGCGCAATTTGAAGGGTAATGGAAACGCGGCTAGTGATGCTGTCTAAACTGCACAATGAATCTCTTACTGTATTTACATCATGAAAGCATTAATGAGAGTGCAGAAATCAAGTTGCAATGATGAGATCACTGCATTCATGCGCTCAACAGACTGTCATGATCTCAATGCTCATCACTGCAACCTTTCATGCACAGGATTATATCTAAATATGATGCCATAATCAACACTTTTCACAATTAATCTTGACAGCTGTAATTTTTTTATTTTTTACTTAAGATAGTTTGCAGTTTTATCAGCAAAAGTCATCTTCAAGACTCAAAAGGAGTTGTTTATATTGTATAGTGTTTTAACGTTTATCTGATTATTTTGGGTTTTATTCATTGTATTTTGGATGCAATGAATTTAACATTTAACATTAATTGTCATATGCGGAAAGTTATTTTTCCAGTCTTTAAATAACCTTCTGTGATCTGATTTGGCTTCAGATAAAAAAAATAAGACAGAAAATATATTATTTTATAGTATTCTGCACAATGATAAAGTCTATATCGATTAGCATTACATTATAAATATAATCTATTACGGTATTATGAAAATACCTTGGCTCGAAGAACACAGGTAAATCAAATATCATTGCAATCATGTTTATTGTCTTCAAAACATCTTTATCTCCATTTTACAGCGATCTCTGTTAGCTTTGTTTATGTCAGGCAGTTCCTGGAATGTCACATGATTATGGCACTTCTTCATGTGTTCCATATATGGACTGTACTGTGCAAAAGGCGCCCTCAGGCTGTTGGTATGGATTGAAAACACAGTACATCAGAGTATCCAGCGCTCATAATGATTACATCGACGCATTTGGGTATAAATTCAATAAACATTATTCCTGTCTATAGAAATATGATGTAAACCTATGAAAATCTATCAATATTTCTCCACATCTGCACATTGTTGAGCTAAAAGCCCTCAGGGACGTTGTTTTGTCAAGCGCTGTCATGACGATCGCACAGGAGTTTTTTTCTGAATGAGAGTGGCTGACGCTCATAATTCATATTAAAGGTAACGACTCATTTTTTTATTACATAACTCCTGGCACAAATTAAGACATAACTGTCATTATAAGTTTCTCAGAATACAATAGTGGTCAAATACTCAAACTTGAGTCTTATATCTTTTTAATGATGTATAGTTTGTCAAGGTAATAACATTAAATATGATAGTAACTTTGAACTATTTTATATCACATAGTGATAACTTCTAAAATAAAAAGGAAAGACAATTGAGTTTCAGGCCCTATTTTGTATCCTGCACATAGAAAGTGTTGCATATATTATTTATTGGTTTAACTGTTTTTTTCACATCTCTTTAAGTTTTTTTACCCTACTACAAACAGTAAATCTGGTAAACTGCTTTATAACCTTAATGTTCTTCAGCCTCACTAATGAAGATTCAGGAGTAAACACCAACCTCTTTGTTCTTCAGTGTGTTTCATTCTGCAGTGTTCTGGATCTCTCATGTTCTCACTGTCCTTCAATAAACTCTGTGTTTGCAGATTTCAGCTCTTCCTGATGGTTTGATGCTCGTCTTCACTTGTAGCTGATGGGAATATTCCAGCATTTATTGGTGAATTGCAGTGGGAGGAGCTTCACTGAAGGAGGAGGAGCTTCACTAAAGGAGGAGGGGCTTCACTGAAGGAGGAGGAGCAGATCTGACAAAATCAAGAAGAAATCACTCACTGAGTTTGTTTTTAAACTAATTCACACATTTTAAGTATTTATATTCACCTATCTGTCTAGTAAAATAACTTTTAAGTAAATTAATCTCAAAGTGTTGGAATTCACAAAATCTACCTATTTTTATTTCTAAGAATTTCATCTACATACTTTTTTCCTACATATATCTTACCTCTAATTAACATATTGGCAAATAATTATAGAAAAACAGTTAACGTTACCAGATACCAAATATAAACCATGTAAGAATAAAAAAGCATTATATACATTG
This sequence comes from Rhinichthys osculus, assembly GCA_029959095.1. Lineage (NCBI taxonomy): Eukaryota > Metazoa > Chordata > Actinopteri > Cypriniformes > Leuciscidae > Rhinichthys > Rhinichthys osculus. The sequence continues at coordinate 1,898,299 of JARWKJ010000020.1, read as the reverse complement.
TTGTGGCAAAAACAATAATTAAACAAACAGCATCACAGCATAAGAGACATCAGGATTCAAATTGTATTTCAAAAGATATTTATTCTTTTAAAGGTGCTCTATGTAACTTTTAGCTGCCTCTAGCGGTGATGTTCCAGATTGCAACCAATTTTTACAAGAGCGCTCGTGCTCGACCTCATAGACAATACCGTCTATTACGCAAATATCTCGGCGAATACTAGACGGATTCGGCGAGCACCGAGCTCGTTGGGACCATCTAGTCGAGCTGAAAATAACCATATAAGTTCCATAATTTTTGGTGGTGTTTTCGCGGAGATATTAGCAGAAAACCATCGGGCGCGCTGCAAAATTGCGGACGCCGGTGACATCACGATCTCAGAAGAAAATCGCTCATATCTCTGGAACGCAAAGACCCAGAGAGCTCAAATTCGGGGGAGGAGGTCTCAGGGGGACTTCATTAGAGTGGTGGGCCTCGGGGACGCCCCCTACCGGATCGCCGTTCGCTGGGACCCCCGATTTCGAACGGCTAAAACTCGGGGAGCCGGGCGAATTGGACCTCGGGGGTGGGCTTGTTCGAAAGGCCCCGTCCAGCACTACGAACAATTAGAGTCTTGGGAATATTGATCAAAGATTGACTGAGATATAAGCCGAAAAACGTGCGCCTTTAACTGGACGTAACTCCCTGACCGTCTACAATAGACTGTATATAAGGAGAGAGGCTCGGGAGCGCGCATGCACGTCACATCCGATGGATTTCGCGCGGTAAATCCGACCCGGAGCCTTCACAAAGAAATAGGAATACTGGCCTTCAGAGGTAATAGCAAAACTCGACAAGTGGATCATTGTAATGTGTGATTACAAACCCTTCACACACAGGCAATAAAAAAATTATTAATTTTAGTAGAAAAGTTACATATAGCACCTTTAAAAGAGGCTTGTTCACAAAAATACCACGACAGCTACCTCTGATAGCCTTCTTATACCCCTTTCTTCAAAGTCTATTCTTCTGTAATTTTCCACTCACCCCAGTAAACCAGATCTAGCTGGTTTTAGAAATACAACATGTTTAATAAAGTAAATAAGAACAAAGTAAAATATAAATTTTTCCATAACACTTCACACCCGTGAGGTCAAACGGTCTTTATTTATGGCTAAATAACCCCTCTGTCTTTCCTGAATACAAATTACCCATACTAAAGAGATAAAAGGCTCTTTCTGACCATTTGTTTTACTGTGCGTGTCTTTGTTCCTGCCAGGTGCACACACATATTCCAGGAGAGAAACACATGATTGAATCAAAAGAAAACCCACAAAAGTAAAATATAAATTTTTCCACAACAATATAAATATACACATTTGCAAGAAACAAATAACCCACCAATTGAGTTTGACTTAACTACTTGTTTTTTTATATGAAACATGGTTTATCACAAATTAATGAAATAAATTAAACTTACCTATATCTCGTAGATGTCACAATAGATGATCGTGTCGTTTGTCTGATTTTTTTTTTACATTAGCATTAATGAATGAGGAGAAAACAGGATCTATTGACATGAAATAAAGAGGCTTTTCAGCTGCTCTGATAATAGTGATGATCCATAGACTATCAAGGGCTGGGTATTGACACAAATTTCACAATTCGATTTGATTCAATTTCGATTCGACTCGATATTGATTATTTTGGATATCAGGTACAATACATGTCAAATTTTGTCAAGGAAAACAAATATCTTGACTAATGCTGTAATCTATGGGAGTCAGTTGTAGCCTACTATAATATTAAAGGTAGAAATTAACTGATTTGTAAACAAACGCTTAAATTACACAACTAGACTAGTTTCTAATTATTTTGAAAGAAACATATTTATTTATAAAGGAAAAGAAGTATTCTTTTCTTTTTTTTTCATTTAATGTGTTTAAATACTAAAACATCAACTGAACTGTGAATGTCTGATTAACCCAAGAACATTAGTTATATGTTTAATAATAAAAAAGCAGGGAAGAGATTTAAGTAATTTAGGAACTGGATTGTATAATAACCCTAAACCAGGAAAGAAATGTAGAGAATGTATTTTTTCTCTTAGCTCCTTTTCTGAACACCAGTATTACATAATTGAATATGATGGAATTGACACAAATTAAGTTATGAAGTGAATTAATGTAAATTTAAAAAAAAAATAAAAAAAACATTTTTAGAAAAACCTGTTCTCTTACATGGCTCATTAGCTGAGACCTTTGTCTAAAAATATATCAGTTTAGCTTGTAACATACATCAACTTGATGCAACCTGGACACATCATCAGTGATGTTACCTGGGGTCACAGAGTGTTTCGGGTCTTTCAAGCATCATACACTCTCACCCAGGCGACCCAGCTGGGGTTGATCAGGCCCCAACTTGTGTCCAGGTAGCCCTACCTCACCCATGGTTCTCCTCTCCTTATCCACAGCCACCTTGAGGCAACTTCTGCTGACTCAGTGACCTCTTTGATGGCCCTTCGCTTAATGGCCCCTATGATGCCCAGGATGTTGTACGCCCTGCATAGAGATTGGCCAGCAAACCCTCTGCATCCCACCTCGATGGGCTCACACCGCGCTCGCCACCCATTGTTCCGGCACTCCTCCACTAGCTCAGCATATTTTGCCCTCTTCCTCTCATTGGCCTCCTCGATGCGGTCCTCCCAGGGTACGGTGAGTTCCAGGAGAACGATCTGCTTGGAGGTCTCTGAGATGAGCAACATGTCAGGCCGCAGCGTTGTGGTGGCGACAGTTTCTGGGAACTTCAGTTGCTTCTCCAGGTCAACTTTCAACTCCCAGTCTTGTGCTGTTGCTAGCAGGCCAGATGAGGTGGCCCTGGCAGCTAATGGTGGCTTCTCCCCAGCCCGGATGAAAGCAATATTGTTCTTAGCTGGGCGGAGGCGTTTGCAGTGGCCAATTCCACAGCTGATGGTATTCGCTACGGCCTTCAGGACTTGGTCATGGCGCCAACGATAGCGCCCCTCGCCCAGTGCCTTCGAACAGCAGCTGAGGATATGCTCCAGGGTCCCCCTCTTCAGGCAGAGGTTGCAGGCTGGTGACTCCACCAATCCCCAGCTGAACAGATTGGATGGGCTCGGTAGTACATCGTAGACAGCCTGGATCAAGAACCGTATGCGATGGGGTTCTGCTTTCCACAGCTCTGCCCATGAGACCTTGCGGTCCACTGCATGCTCCCATCTTGTCCAGGCTCCCTGCTGCCGCATTCCAACCATCCTGCTGGCTCGCTCCTCCTCTACTCCTGCCCGCACCTCATGCTGCACCAGTGATCTCCTGTCCTTCCCATGTGCCTTGTTGTAGCGAGATGTTGTACCGCTGCCCAGGCCAGCTCTTCCATGAGTCACTGCTCCCACCAGTGTCCTGTGCCGTAGCCGCGACTCAGCAACATTCACCGCCTCTGCTGCCCTCCACCTCCGCCCTGTCCACACCTCGATCCCAGCCTGGGAGACCTTTGGGTCCTGTGACTCTCTGTATTGCAGCACCTCCCTGGCACGGCCCACCTTGAACTCCTCATTCAGGCTTCTGATAGGGAGCTTCAGCTTGTTGCTCTGGCCGTACAAAGCGATGCTGCTCAGGCTTCGAGGTAGACCCAGCCACTTCCGTAGAAACCTGCTGACTCTCCTCTCAAAGCCCTCGATGGTGGAGATTGGAACCTCATAAATCAGGAGGGGCCAGAGAATCCGTGGGAGGATGCCATGCTGGTAAATCCAAGCCTTGAACTTGCCAGGTAGGCCTGACTTGTCCACTGCGGCTAGCCAGCCTTCCAGTTCAAGGTTGGTTGCACGGATGGCTGCCGTGTCTTTCAGGCTGCAATCGAACACCTTTCCCAAGCTCTTCACTGGTTTCTCAGAGATTGATGGTATCAGGGTCTTGCCTAGTGTGAAGCGGAACTTGTTGGTAACCTTTCCTTTCTTCAACACCAGTGATCTGGACTTTGTTGGCTTGAAGCACATGCGAGACCAGGTTGTCATCTCTTCCAGGCCCTTCAGGATCCACCTGGCCCCTGGGACGTGTGGTGTTGTCACCGTCAGATCGTCCATGAAAGCCCTAATGGGCGGCTGGCGGACACCGGACTTGGTGAGGGGACCTCTGCACTGGACCTCTGTAGCCTTCACCAGCATATTCATGGCGAGTGCGAATAATATCACTGAAATTGTACACCCAGTGATAATGCCCTTCTCGAGCCTGTGCCAGTCTGATGTTGTAGACCCCGCAGAGACTCTCAGACTGAAACTGTCGTAGTAGTCCAGAATGAGGTCTCTAAACTTGTCTGGGACGTAGTGCCGGCGTAGAGCCTCCTCAACCAGTTTGTGGGGTATGGACCCATAGGCGTTTGTGAGGTCCAACCACAGCACCACCAAGTCCCCCTTGTTCTCCCGGGCTTCCCTGATCAGCTGTGTGACCACGCCAGTGTGCTCCAGACACCCCGGCACCTTGGGGATCCCTCCTTTTTGGACCGAAGTGTCAATGTATGAGTTCCTTAGGAGGTAGTCGGTCAGCCGCCTAGCAACGATGCTGAAGAATATCTTTCCCTCAACACTGAGCAGCGAGATGTTTCTGAACTGGTCGATTGTCTTCGACTCTTCTTCCTTTGGAATCCACACCCCTTCTGCAAACCGCTACTGCTTAGCAACCTTTCCCCTCCTCCATATAACCTTCAGGATCTTCCAGAGCCTGTGTTGTAGCTTCGGGCAGTTCTTATAAACCCTATAAGGTACCCCACTAGGTCCTGGGGCTGAGCTTGCTCTGGCCTTTTTGATAACCTCCTGGATCTCCTTCCAGCTGGGCTCCTTCCTGTCGAAGTCCAGAGTTGGTACAGGTGGATCAATCAGGTACTGGCAGTGGCCCAGCTCTTGCTCCCTGGATCTATCACAGAAGGTATCTCTGAGGTGGCGGTCGATCTCAGCTTTGGAGCAGGTGAGCTGGCCGCTCCGCTTCTTCCCGAGTAGCTGCTTTGTGAACCCAAATGGATTCGCTATAAAAGCAGCCCGCTTCCTGGCCCTCTCTTTCCTCCTTCTCCTGTGCCACTCCGCTCTCCTCAGAGTCATAAGCTTCTTGCGGAGGATGACGCGCAGCTCTACTAGAGGACCTCTCTCCTCCTCCCTCGCCTCCTTGAACCTCCTCCTCAGGCTCTTCAGCTCTTGCCTAAGCTGGTGGATCTTGTTCGCCCTGTTGTTCATTATGTAGGGGAGGTTCACTGCTTTTTTCTCCTCCAGCCCAAATCTCTCAGCTGCTAGGCTGATGATGATGGTGGTCATTGTCTGGAGGCGTCGATCGGCATCACCCTTAACCATTGCTTCCAAGATGGTGTCGGCGTCTTCATCAAACTGGAGCCACTCCTTCTCCTTGTTAGCTTGGGGCCATTTTACCCGACGATGTTCTGATGTTCTGCATGGGTTCGGAACTTGTGTCACTCGGAGGTTCTGGGCACTGTGGTTTGACTCCGGGCCTCGTTCCTCCTGCGTCTCACCAGGGGTGTCCCCTGAGCGCTGTGATGCAGGTACCGTCCGCACGCATCTCATCTTGGCCTGATGGATTTTCAGGCCATGTGGGTTTTTGCACACTTTGCCGCAAAAGCATTGTGCACTCGTCGTCGTGTATCCATCGCTTTGTGTCGGTATCCTTTGATCTGTCCGAGTGGGATCCTCATCCTCCCCCCCTCTCGGGGATCCCTGGGGGTATAACTCCATAGGTAGATCTGTAGCTTTGAAAGTGGGTTCTTCCTCTCAGAAGATGCAGGTCGGGCTGCTAACCCTCCCTACCCCGTTGCCGTCTCTCCGGGCTGTCCGCTGTCTCTCCAGCTGCCACCTCTCTGTTCTCGGTTGTCAATCAGTCTATTCCTGATCGTCACTGGTTGTTCCAGACAGAAGCTTGTAACATACATCAACTTGATGCAACCTGGACACATCATCAGTGATGTTACCTGGGGTCACAGAGTGTTTCGGGTCTTTCAAGCATCATACACTCTCACCCAGGCGACCCAGCTGGGGTTGATCAGGCCCCAACTTGTGTCCAGGTAGCCCTACCTCACCCATGGTTCTCCTCTCCTTATCCACAGCCACCTTGAGGCAACTTCTGCTGACTCCGTGACCTCTTTGATGGCCCTTCGCTTAATGGCCCCTATGATGCCCAGGATGTTGTACGCCCTGCATAGAGTTTAATGTAATATTAAATATTAAAAACGACCTTCTAAAACATGTTTGCCCCTTACCTCAAGAAACAGTGATTATTTCTCAAATGATACGGAAAAATAGCAGTTATATAAAGTCATACACTAATGATACCCATCTTTATCAAACATTTAGTTCTATTTCCTAATAACTCCATTCATGGAAACAACGCAGTTCGTTAAAATCTTACCGTTTTCGTTTTGTATGTGAAACTGCTATCTTCTTCCTTAAGTGTAAACGAATAGCGCCGAAAACGATGGAAACCATTCAGAAATGATCGCGTAAAATGTTATTTTAACAGCGTAAAGAGTATTTTACAGTAACACGAAAGCGCGCGAACTGTTTACCTCAGAAGACTCGACACCACTGACTGAAGGAGCGCGCGCTAGTGATGTCGTCATCACCACGAGTCGAAATCAACGGTAGATTATCAAAAACCCGGCAAATACTGTATAAAACAGCAAAACATCAATAAAACACATAAAAAATAAAGCCACTTACAGACGTGGACAGACAGCAGTCCGTTCAATCTCAGTCATGAGTGGGGTGAAATATATTAGACATTTAAAGCTTAAATTGAGAAATTTAAAGCCCAAATCAATCACAATATTTTACTGGCTAAATTACTAAAATTGCTAATGGCTTAACTAAAATTATGAAATTATTTATTCTTGATGCAAGAATAATAAGTAGACAGAAAAATGAACAATGAAAGTTAACTTGTGAAAATACAAAGTGTAAACAAATGTGACAGATCTCTCTACAAAAGAAAGAAAAATAACAAGAACAGTTTGAACCTGTAAAAAAAACCTTATATTTTACTTCATAAAAGTATAAACAGACCATTTGAAAATTGTACATAACATTTAACTCATAATAAAGCATAATGAAATTTATTTATACCATGGAAGCAAAATTATATACAAGAAGAATTATCTCACAGTTGAAACTGCTGGTCTTAAAGATGAACTTTATTCACTGTTACAAATTTAGAAGATGTTTCTTTGTCCTGTCGCTCGTTGTGGCTGGTTAGGACAGATTGAAGAGATTGTATTGCTTGACTGTATAATTGTCACGTTTGGTGAGGACACAGCATTAGACCTGAAAGTGCTGGATCTGAAGATGATCTACTTGCTATGATGGTATTTTATATGACTGCGTAGAGAAGATAATTGAGTGAAACTCTTCCCACATGGAGTGCAGTGATACGGTTTCTCTCCAGTGTGGATCCTCTCGTGTGTTTTCACATGTTCAGACCGACGGAATCTCTTGTCGCAGTGTGAACACTTGTAAGGTTTCTCTCCAGTGTGAGTCCTCCAGTGTAGTTTCAAAATCATAGCGGTAATAAAACTCTTCCCACACTCAAAGCACTTATGATCTCTTACACCAGTATGTATTTTCTGATGTGCTTTTAAATTCTGCAGACGTGAAAATCTTTTTCCACACAAAGAACATGAATGTGGTTTCTCCTGTGAATGAACTAACATGTGGTTCTTCAGGCCTGTAGCCCTCGAAAATGTTTTGCCACATTGATCACATTTGTATGGTTTCTCTCCAGTGTGGATGTTCATGTGTTCCTTAAGGTTATATGATTGTCTAAAACTCTTCCCACACTGATCACATGTGAACGGTTTCTCTACAGTGTGGACCCTTGTGTGAATCTCAAGACTTAGTTTGTATTTAAAACTCTTTCCACAAAAAGAACATGAATGTGGTTTCTCCTGTGAATGAACTGTCTGGTGGCTCTTTAGGGCTGAAGCCAACAAAAATGTTTTGCCACATTGATCACATTCATACAGTTTCTCACCAGTGTGGATGGTCATGTGTTTCTGAAGGGTTTCTTGTCGTGTGAAACTCTTACCACACTGATGGCAGATTAAATATTTCCATTCTCTTATTTTCAAAGAAATACTTTCAGTCGGTGAGGGAGTTTTTTCTTCAGTTTTGACATGATGTTTCTCCTCTCCAATCTCCTCATTTTCCTCCATCGGGCCTGAAATGAAAAACAAATTTATAATTTTAATGCATTTTTATGAACTAATTTCCACAAATGAGGTACATTGAAGGCTGAATGGAATATTCTATCATTTATTTGTGAACTGATGTGAGCATTAGGAAAATAATAATTCCATTAAAATGCGTGGGAAGCGGCAGCACGTTTCATTCACATGATGACATCATTGTTTGTATTAGAGCCCGGCCGATATTAAGCATATATAATGGCATTTATAATGGCCGATAAATGAATATTTTAAAAAATGCGGGGTGCGGTGATTCATGTAAGGGTGGCGCTGCCAGTAAAGCACCTAAAAGCTGTCACAAAGAACTGGCAAAAGAAATGGTTATGAATACATCAAATATAGCAAGGAGACATTTTAATTGTTTATTAATAAACAAGTGTTTTCAGTCAGTGTCGGCCAAAGATGAAGTTGACGACGCTGACTCGCGATCTTCACTGAACACGCCAGAGAGAAATGCACATTTCATACGGATTACATAAGCAGAGAGCAGTCTGTCTTTCGTTTTGAATTGTTCTGTTTAAAAGTAGACATTTCAATATGGATATATTTCTCAGGTCTATACGCTGAGTTTCGGTTCATTTATGAGACGAGTTGCAGTTCGCGCCGGCGCCTCCGTGTCGAGATTATATTGTCCGCTATATTTACTTCTTATTTATTAAATCCAGGCAATTGGTTGATGAAACATTGATTAAAATTAAGATACAATTAATACAAAACAAAACTCACATTTAATTAAAGGCTTTGTGCTTTCTGTTTGAGGTCTCTGTGAAAGTTTTAAAGCACTTTAGTGCCGCTTTCAGAGCTTGTCACGTCCGTAACATTGTTTTTTCCTCATAAATGCGAACACAAAAAATAAAATAAAAGGAATATTTGATGTTCTGTTGAGAGCCAACCCTTCTTCATCCGGTGGGTAGTAGCCTATTACTTGTGATTTGCGCAGTGTAATTGACAGAATTGATTTCTCTGCTACCAGCCTCTGTCACGTATTGTGTGAGCTTGTGACTAAGCGCGCAGCTGAGAAGTCCTGATTATATTGTCTGCTATATTTACTAGGCCTACTTATTTATAAAATCCAGGCAATTGGTTGATTAAAACATTGATTAAAATGCGTGGCGCGAGCAGTGTTGGTCAAGTTACTTGGAAATAGTAATTAGTTACTGATTACTGATTACTTCTCCAAAAAAGTAATCCAGTTACTTTACTGATTACTTATTTTCAAAAGTAATTAGTTACTTTACTAGTTACTTTACTAAGTTACTTTTCAAACACATGATGCACGACCTGAATACGCTAAAGCAATAGACCTTTCAGCCTAATTCTATTCTTTCTGCATATTCCATCATCAAAATGTAATCAAATGAAACATTCTCTTTTTTAAAACTTATTTTATTATTTCAATATTTTAACTTTATGCACATTGCAAGCAAAAAATTCAATTAAATGCAATAGTCTCAGACTAGAAGAAAATTGTTGAACATTTAAACCTATTTTCTGCACATTCCACCATATTTTAATGAAATAAAGAAAGTCCTTCTTCTGTTAACTTAAATTTCTACATATTCCAGCATATAAAATAAATGTATTTTTTGTAAAATCCTTCATTTGAAAAGATGTAAAAATACAGCAATAAAATCATTTAAAATGAAAGTCGCTCCTCACTGTATTACAAATTATTAACACTTACGTCTTTTAACAGTAAAGTGCAGAGAGGAGTAAAAATTAGTTGATTAAAACAGAAAATTCTGCTGCATGCCACATTTTGGCTTCACGTTTTTTGTTTTCTTTCGGAGTGAAACAGTGGTTATATATTATATCCCATCAGCATGTAGGTAGCCGCTGCGGTCATGTCAGTTGGGTGTTCAGGCCAGGGTTTTTTTCAGTAGGGTTTCACATTCCTGTTTCACGTTCCTGTACCGGCTTGCTGCGTTAGTTAACCGTGTAAAACTGTCTCGTGACATATGCTTGCTCAGATTTGAGGTAGAATTTTGACATTCTCCAACGGGGGGTCCTGTTTCTAGATCAGGATGCTCTCTCTGCACATGCAAGGTCTCGCGTTTGCTCTCTCTCTCTGTCCGTGTGCGCGCTACATGGAGCACAGTCTCTGTCTCGCATGCACGCTCGCTCTAAATTCCGGGAGATTTTAACTAATTTGCGGTGTAACTAGTCAATAACAAATGTGGCTCGACAGTTAGATTTATAGATAAACTCATCTTTCAGGCGTTTGACCGAAGGGGTTGACACTTCAGCGCGAGAAATCGGGGGTGTGCGTGTGAGCGAGCGTGTGTGAGAGTTGGCAGCTCTGCTGCTCTCTCCCTCGTTCTAGTCGTCTCTCACTGATGTCGCGGCGCTCATACATCATTTGTTATTCACGCACGACTCATGTCACGAGACAGTCTCACGACACTAAACAAAATCACGGTTAACGCAGTAACGCAGACTGTTTACGGGGAAGTAACAGTAATCTAATTACTATTTTTTCAATTGTAATCCCTTACTTTACTCGTTACTCGAAAAAAGTAATCAGATTACAGTAACGCGTTACTTCTAACGCGTTACTGCCCATCACTGGGCGCGAGTGACAAATCTCAGACAGTAAACTGATGCCCCATTCTGATTTGTAACGGGCGCTTTTCCGCGTCTCAGGTAAACAGCTGTTGCGACGCGAGCAATAACGGCCGCGTCCGGTGTAGACACAGTGTTAAAGCTCATTCTGCCTATAACGCTACGTTACAACATCAAGCAATATTCCAATAATTTATATAATTATAACACTTTATATAGGGCCATTTTGCATTAAGAGTAGCCTAATTTCACGTTTAGTACATTTTCCTTACTATTTTAAAAATAGTATAAAAGTACTGTATATGTAATTAAAAATGTTTTCATTATGATATTATTAATTTTATTTTAGTAAAAAGATCTGAGTTCAATTTCAAATTCAAAGGGAGAATTATATAGCTTTCAGGAGATCTCTAATAAATATGGTTTGGCAAAACTAGATTTTTTTAGGTACTTACAAACAAGGACTTATTTTAATAAAGAGATACGATACATGGAGAAGCATGACACCAATTTAATTGACTTATTTATTGACATGTATAAAAAAAAAGATAATAGGAAACTTATTTCAAAACTGTACCTAGCCATTCAATCCATAAAGAAACATTCAACAATTAAGGTTAGATTAAAATGGGAAAAAGAATCTGGTCTATATATTTCAGAGGAAGACTGGCTGAATATCTGTTCTATACAAGCGACGTCTACCAGCTCGGGTATGTGGAGAGAATTCTGTTGGCGGAATCTTATTAGATACTTTGTAACCCCCAAGTTAAAATCTATTCAGTCTCGCGAGAAGGGAAGTGGTCTATGTTGGAGGAAATGTGGGGAACAGCTGGCAGACCATTTTCATGTATTCTGGAGCTGCCCAGCTATTCAGTCATACTGGCAGGAGGTAATACAAGTAATACATTTTATTTTCGGTGATGGAATTGACTGCTCATTTTCTACAATTTATCTGGGAAACTTAGCAGCTCATTTGATGATAAAAGACAAGTACCTTTTAAAGATATTGTTAGCAGCCAGCAAGAAAGCTGTAACACGAAAGTGGCTACAATTTGAACCCCCAACAAAGGCTGAATGGTTGGACATTATGTCCAGTGTCCAAGATATGGAGAGGATGACTTTCGCTTTAAACCTACAGATGGATAAGTATTTGCTGTATTGGGAAAGATGGATTGTGTTTACGAATTCATGACATGCTTATTGAGCATATATACTGACGTATTGATGTATATACTGACATACATACTTTCATTAATTTTGTTTTATGCAAGAATGTATGAGTGACCAAACGATTGTTCTGTACAATTGTATGTTGCTGTGGCTGTTTTTTTTTTTATTTAGATTTTTGTTGTTGTTGTTTTTTCAAAAGGAAAAGAATAAAAATACAGTATTAAAAAAAAAAAAAGATCTGAGTTCTTCCTCCACTGGTAGAGATTAGAGGAATTAAAGGTGCAATGTGTAACATTTTTGAGTGTCTATTAACAGAAATGCAATATGACATCCATAACTATGTGTTCAGTGGTGTACAAAGAACTTACTTAATAAACCGTAATGTTTTTATTACCTTAGAATGAGGCATTTATATCTACATAGGCGCGGGAATCCCCTTCTATGAAGGTCGCCATATTGTGACGTCATGTTTCTACCGTAGCCGAACGCGAACAAACAGCGTTACAGAGCGCGTTTCGTCACTACATTGAAAGAGAAGCCGCAGGAAGCTAGAAGAAGCTAGTCATAAACACCGTGAGTAGGGCTGTGAATCTTTGGGTAGGCAGCGAATCGATTCGATTCACGATTCATAGGTTTTCGATTCGATTCAAGAACGATTTTTGCAAATTCAGAAAGATTCGATTCAATGCGATTCACATTAAAATTCGATGCGATTCGATTAATTCGATTCGATTCTTAATTTTTTATATGCATTCATAGGATTATTTAAATGCTTCCCCCAATGGGTCTTAGTCAGGGTGTGAATTATACAGCTGCCTTCGGGGGTCAGAGAACAAAAAAAAAAAAAAAAAAAACGACATTTTGTCTATTGTTAATGTTAGTTCATGTTAGTTTTTAATGAATATATTATTATAAAAAAATATTTCCAAAGCCTATAAATTAGCATTTGTAAAAATGTAAACCAAGATTTAAAAAGGCTTTAAAAGTATAGTTCATCATGCTAACTATTTTGTAGGAATGGATACACAACCTTAAAGTGTTCCTGGTACATTAAACATCCTTCATTGTGAGACTAAAAATACCATGAACTTTCCCAACTAAACCTTAACTAACGTTTCCTCATGGAATAGCTACTCTTTGTTTTCTCTTTATCCGACTAAACATTTTCCTTGTGATTCTGAAAGAAAACGCGCCGGCTGTCTACTTGTGCTATATTAACGATTACGAATGCAACTTTAATGCGCATCTGATTGATGGATAAACCACGCGCTCTTATTTCAGTGTAATTAATGTTGTAGTTATTTCATCAGTTCAGTTTAACGACATTAAGTTACATTTTA